>MCJB01023730.1:42498-53403 GCA_002018475.1 Nicotiana obtusifolia
GGGGGGGGGGGGGGGGGGAATAGGAGTGTAAGTCACTGCATCTGAGGTTGGGGGTTATAGTGCTTTCTTATGCTTGCCAAGAGAGGACTCAGGACTTCTTTTTGGCGGGCTTTAAGCATGAGAAAGTTTTGTTTTGTGTTCAACTATATACTTTTTCTCTCTGATGTTCTTTCTGTCAAAATGAAGGATGATCAATTACAGTACATTTTTTGAGTAAGGTAACAATATTATAGCAGAAGGATAGTGCGAAGAGGAAAACATAATTACAAGACAAAAGAGCAAAATGGCCTTGTACATCTTTACATGGTTCCTATAGTGTCCTGATGATCAAATACTTTTAGTGATGGAAACTTGAAATGAGTTCATCAAATACTTTACATGCTCCTTTAGCTATTACAGGGTATTAGTTTTGGGCTCAAAAACCTTTTTCATGGTGCTATTGTCTTTTCCTTCTTTCCTTATTTTGTATTGATTATAGATTTTATTTTATTGGTGAAGAAAGATTTTTGGTAGTTTCTAACTATTCTAATTGCCGTTAATTGGTTAGGACTGGTTGTTCACTTGGAAACTTAAAGCTTTACAAGCAACTCCTTAGTCAAAAGTAGTCCAAGATCTTGTTTAAGTTGATGTTTTTAGTTTTTCTATTTTTTCAATAAGTTCCTAGCTTTGCTATTGTTTCAGTTTCTGGACAACTTTGTAGGAGAAATTAGCAGCTTGGCATCCAATTTCTGTTGTAGTCTTTACCAGTTCTTGAAGACGCTCTACTTCTGAAATTCCTCTTCTTTCATTTACATTTTCTTCCCTCTTAGGTCATTCTTAACCTCCAAATTATTATCCTCACACCTCATGAAACGTCGATACCCGTTCTGCTGTGAATATGTAGCACTCTTGACATTTTGCAGGACTGATTCAAAAATCCCTGTTAATCTGTGAAGATTAAAGATCTTAAATGAGCTGTCTTCTGTCATTCCTACTTAATCCTTGTCGATCATTTTTTACTGATACCTTATGGAGCTGCAATACTAATACATTGTTTTCATTCAAATTATCAGGAAGATATGAAAACAGAGGAGCGTCTAAGAGAAGTAGAGTCGACATTTGCAGAATCAACAAGCTTGAAGGTTTAGAGCATTATCTGCGCATTTATAATTGGAAAATAAGTTGCGTAGTCCTAACAATTTTCTCATTGAATGTGTTTTATCAGGGTGGCAATTCAGGTTCTGTAATGATAGATGGAGGACAGATTAAAATGGAACAAGGAAGCTCTAACAAGCCTCCTTTTGATCAGCCAGCTGATACTAATTCTTGATTGAACTTTGTCATCTTTTGAGCTCTATTGTAGTGTATGATCTTCAAATTATACAATTGAGTCTATTTATCACGCACACTATTTTGGAGATAAGGGCATGATCCATTCCCCCCCCACAACACACACACCCAAAAAAAATATAAAACTGGGCATCTTTCTATCGTATAACTTTAAGGGGAAATAATCAATTTTATGATGCTTAAGAACACAAGTCAGTTGCTTCCTCCTATTCTTTTTATTAGGACATTTTTAAGACTAGCTTGTTAATATTTTTAGTTTTTTTGGTCAAATAAAGACTGATTTGAATTCACATTCTTTGTGGCTGGTGGATTTGGTTGTTCATTCCTTTGATATAAGAGCGTATGACGCTACAGAAAGAAAAAAAAGGACAAGAATAATTGTATTATTAGTAGCTTAAGGTGAGAATTAGAGCAAAGATGGGCTTGAAGCAGGAAAATGTAGTCAATCGGATCAACTTGGGCCCGCCTAATCATTTGGCAAACTGCATATTTAGTTAGTCGTTCGTTAGTAAAAAAATATAAGAAACATGTATATTATGTGAATATGAGATATATATGTGTATTTTTATATATAATGCATGTATATATAAAATTATTTATATTTTATCGGTTATTATTTTGGGGAATGAATAAAAATATACATTTCTTAGTCATTTTTTTTTCACCACTTGGATACTGTAATGTAGTGCTTTCTTCAACTTTATATCATGTGACACTTTATTTTTGTGTTAATTTTATCAAACACAATCTGATTACGGTAGTACGGTGTTCTTTTCAGAAAGTGTTAATAAATTTAATTCTTTCCACCAAATAGAGCTAGAGGAAAGCGTTTTTCTTTTATTATTGAGCTACTTTAGAAGTGCTTTTCAGTTTTTGCGAAGAAAAATTCAATTATTTCAACTTTTTTTGTCGCCTGTATTTAAAACAAACGCCAACAATATTAATGGTATTGTGGCCCGAGCCAAATTTATGCTCAAGCCTGCTAGTAGTATCTATTTTTTAAAGGCAACAGATATTTAATAAACAATCAAATGGAAACAGAGTTGCATATCCCTGTTCTCTAAATGACAAGTATAAAAAAAAGAATACAAGTTAAACATGAAGGATAGAAATTTCAAAGTTAACTTGTAATTACAATAATTATGCCTCTCTCAAACAAGTTAGGGTTTTTACTATCTATGTTATTTCTGGTAAACTCATTTTAGCGCAAGATTATTTTTAAAGTATTATTATTCTCGACTTAAGATTTTCTATATTTATTATTAGTATATTAACTAGTAGTAATTCTGGCAACAAAAAAGAAAAAGAAAACCTTGTGGAATGGCAAAAGTTGCAATTAAATGATAACGCCACCAATAAAAAGGGAAAGTTTTTCTTTAGGTTTTCCCTTCACCAAATTAGAATGGATTACGTTCCTAATCTACCAAACACTTTCATTTTTGATTGGCAAACTTTGTCTAGAAGCATGTGATTTTTCAGACATTTTCAACAACGTGAAAAGACAAGCTTAAAAACATCTTGAAAATGTTACAATCCACACGAACATTTTTCCTTCATTTTCATGAAATAAAAGGATCGACTTTTCTTATATCTTGTCTTTTTTCTTTTTTCCAATAACTTTTACATCAAACATAAAGCTGGCAAATCAAATTGGTAAACTGAAAAAAGATGAAAGAAAGTATAGGGTTAGGACCAATAAAGCTTGAGCAAATGATAGTGTGATTTGACTAACAAAATTATGCAAAAGTGTCTTGAAAAGTAGTGTTAAGCATATGGAATTACAGCTGCAAATTTGTAATGAAGACTTTTATATGAATTGAAACGCGTAATTGTAATCATAATTTGCATCGCATGTCACGGCTTTGTTTATTTATTTATTTTTTTTATTTTTTTTGCATAACATGATTTAATTATTAACTACTACATTAAACACCCTAGGCGAATTCCACATCGACAAAACACGGAAGAGATATTGTTTATATATATAAACAAGACTTATACTATAGTAACGCGTTTTAAAGTCGTGCAGACCTAGACCCAGAGTGAACAATAATGCACTGGGCTGTTACAGTTCTAGAAAAGAATCCAATTGTTTTAGAAAAACAACTAACATTAATGTGTTGTGTTTTTACATATGAAACCAATTGAAACAAAATAGGAAACGGAGTACAACAAAATTATGTTTTCCACTCCAAAATAAGTGGATTTCACGTTAGCAGAAACATGTTTATAAACGAATCTTCCAAAATTATAATCTAATTAAACACTCATAAAAGAAAACAAAAATAACACTAAAATATATCCATGACATAATAAACATAAAGCAAAATCATTTCTGGTCCAAATTATTTCCTCTTTTATAGATTATCTAAGATAAAAGGAGAGTGAGAGCTTTTAGCTACGGCTTCTTTTTTCCAGCATCCAAATGGAAAACATTGTAAAAAGTAATCTTTTTCTTTAAAAAAAGTGCAAAAAAGTGAATTTGCAACTTCCTTTTTAACTATAAAACAAATTCATGATTGCGCATTGATACCAATTTAATCATAAAATGGACTATCCTCTTTATATCATTTTCAATTATCATTTACTTGCCTATTTTCCAAGTTGCATTGTATAGCCAAAGACATACTTAAATTGACTTAACTTACAGACAACTTTTTAATAATTTGGTTGACTTTTACGTAAGAAAAGGAAAAAATGATGGTCATAAAAGTAAAATTGTTGACCCCAGACAAAATGTTAATTGAATGAATGACAGTATTATTTAAGAAAAAAAAGAACAGATTCTTCTCCCTTCCAGTGCAAATCTGTCGTGAAAGATATGGATTTAATGGTTGTTTTTCACGATTAGAAATTCTACTTAAAATGGAATTATTCTTTTTTATTGTTCTTACGAGTGCAAAATTACTTGCAAAATTGATAGATGAATGGAATTGGACTTTTGTTTCCACTTCTCCTTCGATCTATATAAGGAATATTGTGTCTTCACCAAATGTAAAGAGATTTCGAGAACTGAAACATATGTAATTCATCAAAATAATTACTACTACATTGTGTCCTAAAGATATAATATATACAAAATATTTATGAATTACTTGAATGATGTTTCCATTTTTTTAAAAACTATCATGTGTGACAATTATAACCACAAAGTTACTCTCCCGGTCCACTTTAATTGCTTTTTTGGCTGTTCTCACACATATTAAGGAATTCATCTTTTAGCATTAATTACTATGAAATTGATCATATTAACCTTAAGTTGCTTAAAAATATAACAAATACTCCTAGGCTCTTTACTCCAAGGGCAATTTTGAAAAAAAAGAAGTTAACTCCTTCTTGATATCTGAAAAAATCAAATATTGTGAATCATATTAACCTTAATTTGTTCATTCGCAACACCATATGAAGAAGGGCGAGATGTTCTCTACATTTTCCAACATTAAATCCATATGAAACTGCATTTTATTTCAGGGGATGCAAAGTCAATAATTTAAGGCAAAATTCTGAGAGTTAAAAAAATAAACTAATTGACATTTGTTAAAAGAGTGTAATAAAATGATTGATTGGTAAATTATTATGTTGGAATTAAGAGGTGTAAGGTTTTGTATCACCAAAACCGTCTCTCTCTCCCTCAAAAAAATACTTTACCCGTTTAAAAAAGAATGCCTGGCTTAAATATAAAGATCAATATATTTAATTATAGATATAAAATTAGATATTGGTTATGACTTTTTAGATAAAGTTTAAATATGTAGAAACAACATAAGAATGTAATAATCATGATTTTTGTTCCTACAAAATATTTGAAAACTTATGGTCTAAGAAAAACAATTTAATTGCAAAAATCGTAGTTGTGTTAGTAAATTAGGAGTTAGGATATTAGGTGTAACAATTTTTAAAAACAAAAAATAAGAAAAAGAACAAAAGAAAGTGTTGCAATAATATGTGGAGTCAAATGGATTTGCTCGTGAGTCACAAGAAAGCTGGACCAAATTTGCAACCAAATTTATGACATACCTCTATTTATATTTATTTATTTAATTAATTATGTATATTTAATTATTATAAGATGGGCCCTCTTAAATCTGATAAATAAAGGCATTCGTGGATAAATAGGTTCCAAAAGAAAAAAAGAAGATTAATAGGTCTCTCTCATTTGACGGTTTTCTTCCGTTTAGATTGTCTTTTATACCAACCAAACTAGAAAATAGAAAATAGAAAATAGAAAATAGAAAAAGGTGAGCTTATTTGAGAGCGTCTACCGTAATCGTAGCCATGTGACTTGTTTCCGTTCCGTGTGTATTCGCGAGCCGTAATTGGAGGAACGGTGGCCCCACCCGGGACCCGAAATAGGAGAAAACGGATCAACCTAAAATTTATAGAGAAATAACAGGTCAAACTATAATTAAGAGATTTGCGCAAATGGCGTATGTCAATAAATACATGACAAGTATTTTTATATATAATGTATATTAGGTTAATAGCACTTTTAGTTTTTTAATTGTTAAAAAAATCTAATTTTTATTCTTGTGACATTAAACACCTTTAACTATGGTAAGCTAATGTTAGATGTGTAAACACTAGACATAAATAAATGTCTTTTTAATTTATAATCTTCTGCTTCATTTTATGTGACACATTTGGAGCATCAGTTAATTTTTTCTCACTTTCACTTTGTCACATATCTTTTAAGTATTTTTAGTTTCTAAAAAAAAAGTTGTAACTTATATTTACTGTATATGTAGTTTGCAATTATCTTTAAAAATACAAAATTAATATTTGAAGTGAGCTCGAAAAGTAGAAAGTTTGACAATTACATATTGGAAGGCCTTCATTTATTTGAAATGGAGGGAGAAATGTTTAAATATAAAATGCTTATGTAGTAGCGTCTTGAAATTGACATAGAACACCTTTGGTTAACAAGTAAAGCAGTGGAGTATATGGTTTATATGGTACCATCTGAAAAGTTGGGTTGATTTTTCTTTTTAAGTTGAAGGAGTTAAGAGTGAAGAGTACATTACTGTCTAATTTGTCTTCAGAAGGCGCCAACAGTTCTTTCCCACCAAATTTTCAAAATTGTCTTTTTATTCTTTTTTAGCCGTCAGTCTTCACTCTTCACATCGAAGCTAAGGCTTTTTATTATTTATGAAAATCATTATGCATTACCTAGTTTAATTCGAGAAGGACCAAAATCAATTACCTTTTTTAATATAGTATTTAATTATTTTGTTGAAGTAGGTATTTTAAAATATTTTTTATATTATCCAAATTCCAAAGTATCAAAAAGTTACCATACAATTAATAACCGTATATCTAATTTAATTGTCCCGTATAATATTTTTTATCGCGAAATAGGATTTTCCTTTGAAAAATAAACTTTTTCTCCACATTTATCTCATTTTCTCCATAAGATTTCCCATGCATGAGTGGATGGATTAGGTAATTCCTCCACATTTAAAATTTTCATAATATTTCTAATTACAGATATATATCGTGCTCATTGCATATTTGCATTTATTACACGTGGATGATACTAGATGTTGATTGCCAACAAAATAAATATGTTTTAAATAATTGCTTTTGTTAGATATATCAATTGGAAAATAAGTTCAAATTTTTAGTAGAAGTTGATACATGAATCAATGAAATGCAAATATACTGTGAATAGAGAGAGAAAAAAATTAATGCATTAATAAAAATGATGTGATGGGCAGTACATTTTTGCACGTGGAGTACACATGCTAGGTTCATTTTGCTAAAAACCGTAATTAACGAGTAGGGGTGTGTATTGATAGAGATGATTTTAGACACAAAGCTATAGGTTGTTAAATTATTTGCTAGAGTATATGAACACAACTCCTATGGTTAGAATTGGCTCTGCATTTTGGATACTTCAAATAAATTCCATGCATGTGTTATTGGGGGCTTGACAATTTTGGCTTAGAGGTTTGGCCATGAATAATAGATCCAGATAACTAAGAAACACTAATTTCTTGCTTATCCTTTTAGTTTCTAGTAATACCAAATATATAATTACCCTTTAGAGTCAAAGAAAAAAATATCTTGTTTATGTAATTTCACGCACTGCAAAAAAATATGACATTTTCGTATTACGGAAAGTAAAAATATCACCACATAAAGATTTTCTGTAGTGATATGATGATTACTGAGAATAATATTGTCGCTTCACTGAAGATAGATCGACGATGAAATTCTAAGGTACTAGCTCTTGTAAGATTTTAAATGGGAGCTTGTAGATCAAATTACATACGGATATTTCTTCAAGAGAAATTCATAAAAAATCTAATTGACAAAATTAACTTATTATGGTATAGATCGATGTGTAGCACATTCCCCTAATCTTGCTAAATAATAATATCTCTTATAGGATGGAGTTATATGCTCGTTTTATTCATCAAGTTGATCTTTAGGAAGTTACAACTTGTAATTTGAGATTTAGACGCTCTAAATTAGTTCTCTTGTCTCTTTAAGATCTTATGGATTTATAATCATAGGTGATACATCATATGAATTTGTTGTTCTTTTGCACGACATATGATATAGTATAATTGCACTGAAAAGTCACATCTTGTTTTTATGATCTTCCATGAAGATATAACTTCTAAATTTCTTTTTTAATCAAATTGATTGGCTGAAATAGAGTTCCATGTGCTACATTTGGATGGTAGGGGACAAATGGGTCAAACTGAAAACTGTAGACTTAATTTGGCCACGAATGAAAAGTGTGTGTGTATATATATACATATATATTATGGCTCTCCTTTAGTATTCTTCTATTTTCAAAACAAACACATATAATTGTTATGCGATGTTACAAGTTATTTTGATTTAATTGAAATTTTTTGTTCACACGCGATGTCACACTAAATTATTAAATACATGCATGCATGAAGAGACGGATCCATGATTTAAATCTTATGGGTTCAACTTTTAAGGTTTTCAGTATTAAACTCGTTATATTTTTAAAGTTATGGGTTCATATTTATACTTTTACAATTGTAATAAATTCTTACATATAAATTTTAACTTCGCGTCAAAAGTTATGAGTTCAGTTGAACTCATTCGCATAACACTACATCTGCATGTGTCTTCGTTGGAAGGTGTAGCTCCCCAATTTACTTTCACCTTAGTCGCATTTCTCTGAAAGTTGAAACTGCACTTTCTGAAATACAATTTGCACATGCTTTAAGAGCTTCGTGGAAATTTCTTGCTTGTAAGTTTTATCTTGATGTCAAGGTTGATCCTCTTGCAAAGCAGTAATTGGACAAATTTATATTAAGGTTCTTTTTGTTTATAATTTTCTGAGGTAAATTGGATATTATTCCCAAAAAAGAATAAATCGAGGATTAATATATTTTGTTAGCATAAATATTTTCAAGTATGTTTTGGCAATTGATTTTATAGTCAAACAAGATGCAATTCAAACTAATGCATTATTTGCAAAGCTAATACAATGTGTCGTTTTCTGTATAATACTCTGCTTAACTGCTGCAGTGTTTAATTTTCATCAGTTTTAAATTATGTATTACTATTATCAGCATAACTTACTGTTTTTTTTTTAACAATCTCTCTGCTCTCAATATAGAAATAAAGTCTGCATACTACACACTACCTTCCGCAGATCTCACTCGTCAGATTATGTTGGGTTTGTTGTTGTTGTTATTATCAGCATAACAATATATAGGTGCCATCTTACTAAGTAGAATGTGAAATAAGATTAATTTGTATCAATAATACTTGGATAAGACTTAAAGATAAAAATTGCCTTTAAGTAAGCAACTTATGCATAATTAAGCCAACATGGAAAAGTAAATCAGAACTACATATGTGAAACTTACAAGGGAAATTCGTTTCATTTCCATTTCATCCTTTTTCAGTAGTGTCTTAATCCAAGTTACAGTAATTTGGGAAGTTTCCAAATCCTCTATATCAAAGAGCTTTTCTACGAAAAGTACATATGAGAAACTTCTAATATGTCCGCCCCCCGAGCGAGGCAATGAAGGTAGTTGAAAAGTTGCAATGTCATGCTTTTTCTCTTGCAATAGCCACTCAAAACACTTTCTATCTTTAAATTTCTTTTTTCATAACCTCAATGGCCGATTAACGTGTATGCATCTCAACTAGTTTTATAAATTACTTATTATCTCCACCAACATAAATATGAGATAATTCGTGTAATTTTATCATCAAATTAAATATGAGATAATTCGCGTAATTTTATCATCAAATCTTAAACCGATGAAAGAAATTATTAACAGTGTTTTTTCATTTGCCACTAGACTTACACCATTTGGTGCTATCTTTAAACATTTTCTTGTTTAAATTTTTTTGAACAAACTTAACAGCTTCTTTTTGGGGTTGGTTTGTTAATTCGAGGTTTAAAAGAATAAGGATCAAGAAAATTATTATACGAAATTTCATTACGCTTATCCGGGAAAAACAAAAAAGGAGAAAAAAGCTGTTACATGTCAAATTATGGACTAGGTGAACGAACCCTGGTGCACCAAACAAATTTATATCTTGTCTAACTATGAAAATGGTCAAATTATTTCCATCACATGAAATAAGGCAAAATAATAATAGCAAATGTACTAGTAATTATTTTCTATTTTTTGGATGGAAATTTTGCTGAAGACAAAATGTAGAAATAGGTTTTGTTGGACTGAACATGCAAAACTAAAACAAGTGAGTGAACCACTAAACGAATGAAGAGGGGAAAGAAATTAGGAGAAGGGGCCCACAGGCCACAGTATTGCAATTTCCAAAACCTAATTCCACAAATGCACATGAGGGGATTTTGTCGTTATGTTAACGGCTCTGCAAAATGCCGCAACCTACAGGGCTACATTTCTAACGGAATTTTATTACTCTGAATAGTCACTTTCTTTAAACGGCGAAAACTAAACGGCCTTAAACGCATAGGGACAATTTTCTGTTGCCTACACAATCTTAATTCTACGGGACCTTCATAATTTTCATCCGATAACCAGTCAACCATATCAATTTATAGCTTGTTTGGCCATCTTCTTTTTGGCTAAAAGTATATTTTTTTAAATATATATATATATATATATATATATATATATATTCGATAAAAAAATACTTATGAGTAAAAGCACAAATAATTTTGACAAACAAAAAGAAATTTTTCTCCAAAAGTACTTTTAAAAAATATATATATTTAAAAATATTTTCTATAAAATTGACCAAACATTAATTGACTTCTCACCAAAAATATTTTTTTGAAATACACTTTTCAAAATAAGCTAATTTTAGAAGCGCGGCCAAACAAGCTATTACTAACACTAAGTGATTTAATGAAATGACAAATATTTTAATTTATTATGACTAAGGGTGTGTTTGTTACGATGGAGAAAATATTTTCATGAAAAATGAGTGATTTTATCACTTATTTTCCCTTGTTTGGTTGGTGAATTAAAAAAAATATTCAAAAATATTTTCTAGTGTTTGGTTAGAGAGTAGAAAATATATTTTAGAAAAATAATTTTTTATGCTACTCTCCTCATCCTCGTCCCCATGTTTCATGTACTATCC
>MCJB01023730.1:59258-79967 GCA_002018475.1 Nicotiana obtusifolia
CCCCCCCCCCCCCCAAGTTATCAGCAAAATAATAAATTTTTGTGTTATTATGTTAAACTTTTTCGTTTTTATCAGTCAAAACAATTATAATTGCCGTAAATGGAACTTTCACCATGTATTATTTTTGTTCTTTGCTTTCGACATTCTCTTTGTAGTTTTCCTTTTGTATGCTTGTTTTCTCTCTTTTTAGAAGTTAACCTAATGATTTGAAGTACCAGTTCAAGATTTCCGAAAATCAAGCCTTCATAAGAATAAAATAAAATAATGAATTCCGAAAATCATGCTCTATATTAGCCAAAAAAGGGAAAAGAAAAAGAGAGAGGGAAAAAGCATAATGTTAAACGTAAATGTTAATTAGGTTAAATTAGGTGATGATTACGCTATGGTTAACTACTCATAAGTCATTACAACTAACATGACGCCTTCCATGATCCATGGACAAAACTTTTTCTTGTTGTTGCGTTATGTGTCTTTAATTTTGTAAAACCTTTTCACGTAGGATAATCAAATTAAAACGTTCGCTAATTTACAAATTTGAAAATTGATTGATAAATAGGATTTAATATTTGGCAGGAATCGGTGGTAATTAAGTATCCCCAATTATTAATCAAAGGTCTCGTGTTCGAGACTTAGAAATAATATTGTATTTGATAGAGAACACTTTACCCTAAAATGAAAATTCTGAACGTGAATTCAGAGTGAGAAACAAAAAATTCTTCATTGAATATCATCTGGTGGCAAATATTTATTTGTTCCCGTAGATAATGTTCCCTTCGGGGTCCACTTGATGTCAACCGAAGTTATTGCCTTCGGTCTTGACTTTCATTTGCTTCATCTTCCACCTGTCCCCGATTCCACATGTCAACTTGTTATTCGAGTATTTAATGTGAATTGTTTTTATCCTAATACAATATTTCACTAAACAATGACAATTATAAGGTGAAACGGGCTTGTAAACTCCTTAATTCAGGAGTCCAAACTCTAAAAGTACACTCCCACTTGCTCCGCCATCTATGTTAACTAGTTAGTAGAATATTTAGGAATTATAAAGTGATAAACATTTAGACTTTCACATTAATAACTAATAAAAAGTATTTTAGCTCATTATATATTAAAGAAAACACTTTATATGATACATATTTTTAGATATTATTTTGTCTATAGATGTGTAAAGTTTGTAGACAACTCATATACACATGCAACTCAAAATTAAAGCCAAAACATAGATTTAACATGCAGCTAGATTATTTATATCCTAGATATGAGCTATATCCGTTCCCAAATGAATTCAACAAAACCATGAAATCATTCCAAACACATCTAGTCTCGAGGTTTGCTATCAAATACTTTATCTTTTACTA
The DNA here is from genome assembly GCA_002018475.1 of Nicotiana obtusifolia. Taxonomy (NCBI): domain Eukaryota; kingdom Viridiplantae; phylum Streptophyta; class Magnoliopsida; order Solanales; family Solanaceae; genus Nicotiana; species Nicotiana obtusifolia. Next base: position 60,620 of record MCJB01023730.1, read on the forward strand.
GAACATGTACTTTGTTATATTAGCTAAAACTTAAACTAGGCGGCTTAACAATATAGTAGGTGGCCTAAAGCAATTTTTAGTAAAAAGGCCTTAACTTTTTTTTTAAATCAAAATTTCATGTATATTTTTATTTGAAGTCTATTTTAATATTCTTTAAGATTACTTAACAATTTCTTTTATATAAGTTTCTTCTAGTATTTTTTTAATTGACGATATAGCTAATCAATTACATGGCTAAATAATTATTTATTTATTTTTATTTAAAAATCTTGTAATTCGTACCTTAAATACGAAATGTATTTTGAAAATTAACCATAAAACCTATTTCCAATAAAGAAAATGGGAGCTCCTAAAATTTTAGGGGCTAAATCCTTTGGTTTAGTTGCTTTGGCCTTGAATCGGCATTGGCTGCTATATGTAAATGCTACAACTATTTAAACTTAAAAACAACTTTGAAAATGATATCATAAATAGAAGATAAGCTAAAAACATGCTACCAAAAATTCATGAAAATCCAGAAATAGATGATAGGGATGAATTATAAGATAAATTGATTGTCTTCCAACTTCCAACCCCCAAACTGAAAAAAATGCCTTAATTCACACTCCACAAAAATTTCCTCAATGACCTCCGCCGAGACTCCCGGGGAGGCCCATAATTCTTTATTATTATTATTATATCTCTTTTGCACTCAAACTTTCTTTTATTCCTTTTCTAGTCCTTTGATTTTTTATTTTTGTATGAGGAGAATTATAAAGAAATTCCTTTTGTTTGGAATGTATAAAATAGTGGTAACACCGTAGAATCAGCTAATCCCCGTGAATCTTGTTCCCTTCCCTCGGAATGTTCGTATCCTTAGGTCAAAACACCTATTCTGATTTCTGTCCCAACGGTACGGCATCTTAACGGGCCGTAACCTACATGTCATTTGGTAACAAGAGTGGCCAAAAATTATTTATATTTGGTAGTCAAATAAAGTGTATAAAATTTACAAATAATATACAGAATGCATATATATATATATATAGTATTATATTTTTACGACTATTATCTTGAGAACGACTATACAGTATTATTTTCCCAGTAAGAGTTTCATGATGATATTACCTTAATTCCTTTTTATTATAGCCAGCTAGTGTTAGAACCCGCAGGATGCGCGAATAATTTGACAGAAAATTAATCTTATAAAATTATGATTTGATATATCATACCGTTTTAATAGGTACTAGTTATTATTTTATTTTTAATGCAATATAGTAAAATACAACAAAATCAAAGGACACACGACATATAATAATCAACTAAATTATTTGTTCCTTATTTATTCATTATTAAATAAGCAAGTACTTAGTACTATTCGTTTACTAATGTAAATTTTTATTAACTTGTCAATTGGCTTAATATTTGATATTTTATATATATATATATATATATGTACATTCTTACTTTGGTAATATTTTTATTTTAAACTTATCTTATACTGTTTAAAATTCTTCAATTGTCCAAGTTTATCAATAATTTCGTTTAGCATAATTTATTTATCTTTAATTTTTTTAATTGATTCAAAGTGTAAATATCCTAAAATTATCTTTTTCCCCCTCTTTTTGAATTCATTAATAGTATAAACAGATAAGACTTTTATTATTTTTATAAAAAATCTACCAATAAGATCAATAATATATATATATATATATATATATATATATATATATATATATATATGCTTATCTTATGTATAAATTTTCTAATAGTATCTTCAAATGGAAAGAAAGTAATTATTTAGCTAACCTAACTAACCGTGTTCAAAATTGCCAAGTGGCCTATTGTGAGGCTGCCATTTGGTTTAATGTGGAGGCTTTTTCCACCTCTTTTAATAATAGAATAGAATTTATCTATTATCTGTTACTGAAATAATTTCATAGTTAATACTAATTTTATTTTTTTATTTCGTCCAAAATATATATTCTTTAATTATTTTGCTTAAAATATATCAATATTTTAAATATTTTTTTTAGATTATATGGAATAGGGAATTAGAATTTTCTTCTAGAACAGATTTCAATATAAAGTTTTAATTTTATATTTTTTTTTATTATGTTGCTTTCAATATAAAAAAAAATATTTACGTATTTTTACATTCAAAATCAAAAAGAGTAACTATTTATTAACAACACAATGTATAATTTAATATATTGAAAATTTAAATTCAAAAAAAAAATAATTATTACATAATCTAACTAACTTTGTCCTAAATTGCCAAGTGGCCTATTGTGAGGTTGCCATTTGACTTAATGTGGAGGCTTTGTCCTTCTTTTAATAATAGAATAGATTCTTTCGACTATTTTTTCGAGAGCGGCTATACAATATCATTCTTCCAATAAGAGTTTCATGATGATATTATCTTAATCCCTTTTTATTGTAGCCAACTAATGATAGAACCCGCGCGATGTGCGGGTAATTTGACAGAAAATTAATCTTATAAAATTATGATTTGATATATCATATCGTTTTAATAAATATTAGTTATTATTTTATTCTTAATGCAATGTGTCAAAATATAATAATAATTATACAAAATCAAAGGATACACATCATATAATATTCAGATAAATTATTTGTTCTTTATTTATTCATTATTAAATTAGCAAGTACTTAGTACTATTCGTTTACTAATGTATTTTATTAATTTATCAATTGACTTAATATTTGATATTTTTTTTTTAAATATATATATATATATTTTATTTTATATATATATATATATATATATATATATATATATATATATATATATATATATATATATAATATGCTTATTTTATGTATAAATATCCTAATAGTATCTTCAAATTGAAAGAAACTAATTATTTAGATAACCTAACTAACTTTGTCCTAAATTGCCAAGTGGCCTATTGTGAGGGTGCCACGTGACTTGATGCGGAGGACAAAATATCTACCTTACAAATCAAATAATTTAACCATAGAAATCACAAATTAAGGTGAAAAGTACATCTCGCTTAACCACAATAAAATTATTAAGCCTATGTACAAGATACTTATTTTACTTTTATTTATTAGATATGAATATGATAATTGAGTATTTTTCCTAATGGGGAGGAAAAAAGTTAAATTAGCTATCCAATCATTAAAAGTCAAATTGGTAATATGGCTGCTAATTTTCTTCTTTTTTCTGAAAAATAAAGTTTATAATATTAAAATATGATACGCATTCAAATATTTACAGAATGTTTACTTTCTAATCTTTTTAATTTATATACTCTGACCATGCTTTTGACAAGCTTAGTCTATTGTGATAATTACAAGTTTAAAAGATTTATAACGTCCCGTGTATTATCTCATAATTTTAACCTCAAATCTACGATAACTTACAATTAAATAAATCATGAAATTAATATGCAAACATATTAGTATCAATTTTCAGATAAAGAACAAGTATTGCTATTAGATAAAATCATAAAGGGATCGTAAGTTATAACTACTAGTGGTAGCATTAAAGTTGAAAAAAGGAATCCTAACTTAAAGCGGTTACTGGCGGTTACTAAGGTGGTTAGATTAAAAAAAAGAAGTGAACAAAAATTAACCTTAGGACAAAAAACTTACTGAACCACTAACCATAGTTAAAACAATAGGGGATAAATAGACCTTTTGGGATTTAGTTGTTAAACGGCCGTTAAAATTAACGTTTTCTGATTAACAGGGTCTATATAAACCGACACCCAGGCCGTTACGTTGGGCGCAGTGCACCTTCTTCTCTGACTCCCTCTCTTCTTCTTCCTCTGCTTCGCTCTGTTTCTTTTTCCGATCCCATTGTAGTGAGAGAAAGAGAAAAAGTGTGTAGCGGAAAATGGCAATGGGTTCGTTGCTTTCGAAGAAGTGGCTTTCATTTAGTCTCAGTTCTCTGCTTCTTCTTTTGCTGCTCGTCGGAGTTTACGCCGGTGTTCAGACTACCGACAGTTTCGATGTCAGGTCCGTCGAATTTTTCTCTCTCTGTTTAACTCTAAAAAGCATCTACGTGAAGTTTTCACTACAGAGTTTTAACTGTGAAGTTTTTGTAAAATTACACAAATTCAACGTACTTATTTTGGCTTCTCTGGTTAAAAATTCATCTGCATTTTCGAAAATACTGTCAAAATTTGTATTACATATTTTTCTATGCTTTGGTTTTGTAATGATTTCTTACGAGTTCTTCGAATTCTACTTTGTTAGACTCTCCGTTTAATTCCCGTAATTTCTTAATTTTGTGATATTTTCCATATTTGTTTTCCTTTAGACTCTTCTAGAAACTATGCTGTTGCAGAATTCCGAGAAGTTTTAGTTCCACAAGCATTTTCTCAGAATTAACCAGAAAAGCTTAAACTACATGGTTTTGAACTGTTCCTTAACCTCTATATTGCACAAAGAAATTATAATTTTAGCTTTTTCAGGGAGAAAATTATATGCATTTTAATTTTTAATGATTAACAAAAAAGCCTAAAAATGCTTCATTTTGGTTTGGTTTGTTACAGGACAGTGGAAAAAGTGCAGTTGAAGAGCTCAGAAAACTCAACAATGGCGGCGAGGTAAGCAGAAACTAATTAACTCAACGAGTTGACTCACTCAGTATATCTCTGCCGTCGATTTTTGGTTCCAAAAGGATTCATTAAATATTCACCGTTGGATGTCCTTAATTGACTCACTGTTCCGATCCAACAATCTGGTAGAAGGAACAATCTCAGCCGTTGATACCTTTATTCCATTAGATCTGAACTGTTAAAGCGGTTAAACGTTCATTTTTCTGTCTCTCATTGGATTCCTCTGCTCTGTCACCAGAAAATCTTCATTGGTCCTTTAACTGCCTCTCCCTAACTTACATTTCCAAAGTTACCCCTATGTTTTCCCCTAATTTACCTATCTCGAAGCAGTTAAATCTACGTGCATATGGACATTTTGTCATTTTGATTCCTTCTTAACGATTCGCCACACCTCGCAGATTCTAGTTGCACTTTTTGACGGTTTTATTTATATATACGTATAGGGTGAGTGTATGTAGGTATAGGCATTTTCGCTCCTTGAGCAGTGTACAAAAAACACGCACTATGGTGTTTAGTGTGTGTGTATCTTTTTACAGTGTACTTTGTGTCGCCCCACTTTTTGCTGCGTGAAATAGTGGATAAATGTCGGTTGCCTATGTTTTACCTGCATTTCCATATTTGCCCTTGTTAGGGGTTGTTTGGTTGATGATTTTTCTGTTTTGTTTTTATTTATCAGTTTGGAAGAGGTAGAGGAGAAATTAAGCAAACATGCAGTGGATGATCCAGAAGAAGTTGTGTCCATGGTTGCAGAGTGGGTCACCTTTTCCTTTTATTCCTAATATTAGCTTTTTTCTTGTTATTGGAACAGTTCCTAGTTTTAATTCTTTGCAAGTTTGCATTAACTCGTTTTGGTTGTTATGAGTAGTCCTTTTTTGAACCACTCCTCTATGGCAGACCTACTCAGTACCGAATAAATCATCTGTTTTTATACATATAAAAGTGTCTTAAACACAAGAAATGTTTATGTTCTGCTGTGCATTGTATTATGTTTTGTAATTATAGTCAGATCTGTACTGTCTCCTTATCCTTTTTTCTGATTTAAAAATATTTAATTGACAATAATATCTCAGGAGTAGATAACTTAATATGGGGAAGTCAATTAAATATGATTATATCTTTAACACATCCAATAGGATATTTTTGCAATCCCTTATATTTTAGTATTGTTCAGCACTATCTTCTATTTTGTCATTTAGAGAAAAGGAAAAAGGGTGTGTTTGTGTGTTGGTATTGTTATTTACAATATGTAAAGTCATTAATTGTGACTGGTTACACATGGAGTTGTGACAGTTTTCAAAAGTGCATGTGCATGCAAGAAAATATATCAGAATGACAGAGCAAACCTCTTTTTTTGGACAATAGTCACTGAGATTATACTGTTCTTTTTTCACGACTCTTATCTTTTTTTCACGTGACAGCATCGCCCTTGTTTATATCCTTTTTAAGACTATAATAGTGCCTCCAATATTATAGTTCGCTGCTTGTACTAGCCCAAAACACACCATAACCAAACTGGAAAAGACCAAATTAGGTTTTCTGTAATGACAAAATGCTTTAATGCATTTTCAGTGGCTCCAAACTAATGGTCCCTGCAAGAAAAGCTATATGTACCTAGCTAGTTATTTCCACCGACACTCTTAAAATAACCAGCACCAGTATTTGATTTTGACCTTCGTATTTCCATTCCTAGGAAAAATTTTAAATCCCCTCTTCTTTAGACACAATAATTTACTTAAAAAGAATTGAAAGTGACATGTTCCTATGAGAAACTGTTTGATGATTTTACTGTCAATGTGTGAAAATGACTATTTGCACTATATGAAACATTTCTTTATGTTAAATAGCTAACTATGGTTTGGTTGCTTAACAGGAGCATTAGGAACAGCACAGAGAGGCGAAAACTTGGATATTTCTCATGTGGGACAGGAAATCCAATTGATGACTGCTGGCGTTGCGACCGCAATTGGCAAAAGAACCGCAAGCGCCTTGCTGATTGTGGCATTGGATTTGGGCGCAATGCCATTGGTGGTCGTGATGGTCGTTACTATGTTGTCACTGATTCGCGCGACGATGACCCTGTTAACCCCAGGCCCGGTACCCTTCGCCATGCTGTTATCCAGGAGGAGCCTCTATGGATTGTTTTCAAGCGTGACATGGTCATCCAATTGAAACAGGAGCTCATTATGAACAGTTTCAAGACTATTGATGCCCGTGGCTACAATGTTCACATAGCCAACGGAGCTTGTATCACAATTCAGTTTGTTACAAATATTATTATCCATGGCCTTCACATTCATGATTGTAAGCCAACGGGAAATGCCATGGTGAGGAGCTCACCGACCCATTTCGGCTGGAGGACAATGGCTGATGGTGATGCTGTTTCTATCTTTGGCTCAAGCCACATATGGATTGATCATAACTCACTCTCTCACTGTGCTGATGGTCTTGTTGATGCTGTTATGGGCTCAACTGCCATTACTATTTCTAACAATCATTTCGCCCATCATAATGAGGTACTTTTAATTCTTTGAAACTACTTCTGGATTTTTCTTTCTCTGCTGTCCAGAGCCATCGAACTAACTTCTGGGACTATTTGTGTTAATGCAAACAGGTCATGCTATTGGGCCACAGTGACTCCTACACCAGAGACAAGCAGATGCAAGTGACAATTGCCTATAACCACTTTGGAGAGGGTCTCATTCAAAGAATGCCAAGGTAATTTCTGCTCTAAACAGCTTTAACAATCTTATTATTTCAAGAAAGCATAATTCTCATTCGTTACAATATTTATTGATCAATCAACCATACCTCAAAATCAAAACAAGATGGAGTTGTTTGTATAAATACTATAATCTTCCGCTCTTTTCTGGTCTGTTTAATTCTATAATTATCATTACTTGTCAAAAAAACAACTAAACTGATCATAATTACCTTTGAGAAAGTGTAATGATGTGAGTGTGAAAAATTGCAGGTGTAGACATGGCTACTTCCATGTGGTGAACAATGACTACACTCACTGGGAGATGTATGCTATTGGTGGAAGTGCTAACCCCACCATCAACAGCCAAGGAAACAGATACCTTGCCCCAACTAATCCTTTTGCAAAGGAGGTAAATGAAAGCCAAAAATTGTAAATGATAACTTCATAATTGTAGTGATTAACTAATTTGATTGAAACTACTGTTGGAACACAGGTAACAAAAAGGGTTGACACAGCAGCAGGTCAATGGAAGGGTTGGAACTGGAGATCAGAGGGAGACTTGATGCTTAATGGTGCCTATTTCACTCCATCAGGAGCTGGAGCTTCAGCAAGCTATGCAAGAGCTTCAAGCTTAGGTGCCAAATCCTCTTCTATGGTGGGCGCCATAACTTCAGGTGCAGGTCCTCTTGCTTGCCGCAGAAGCCGCATGTGCTAGTACAGCCAGCTTCACCTCTATCATTTATACAGATTTTCCAAAAGAAAGTGTCCCTTTTTTCTTTTTTTCCACTGTTAGATTCCCATTCTTACTACTAAAAAGTACTCCCCTAAAGTCCTCCCAAATCAAAGTTATATCCCATTGTTTGTCAATCAATCCATTAATCATCTATTCAGTTCTTCCTTGGCAAGTGTACTTTTTTTACACTGTCAATTTCAGTTCCTGTCTCAAAGCGTTGTGCAACCTCGGCCTGATTTCACTTCAAGAAAAGCCCAATGTCTGTTCTTTGAAGCAGGTGCAGAAGCGTTGTCCATGCCCCATTTCTTGTTTTCTTTTTTCCAATCTCAAGAGTTCTCAGTCTCTTCATCCATTGGTTTCTTCTAACCACCATTTGTCAACCACCCCCACTTATCTTTGTTTCTTGAGTCTTTAGTCTGCATATTGTGCTTTGGCTATTGTGTTTTTTTGCCTTTTCTTTATTATAGGAGTGAATGATTTTGTAAGTTTTTCCTTAGCTTTCTTGAGTCATACAAGCTATATAGTGTGAATGTCAAAAACTGTTATTGGAAGGGAAAGAAAAAAGAACCTTTTTTGTTTCAAAATGATGCAAAGTTACTACCTTTATGTTATCTTTACTTTTTGCTTTGTCATTGTCAACAGAAACATTAATATCATCTTGGTTGTGCCTTGTGTTGTGTTAAATCAATGCTATAATTTGATTCAATTACACTAGTCCAAGTTTTGCTTTTCATCCTGCTGGTAGTTGCCATAATGGTAGCATGTGCTTAAGATTGTTGCAAAACTAACTTTAATGATGAATCTGTCTTTTGAAGTCATGATACCGTTAAAACTTTGGAGATTTACATGCCTAATGGTTTGTCGTGAATAAATCAACTCCATTTAAGCATGATCTATTATCATAATGATGAAAAAAGATTTTTGTCACATGGGATTCCTTATTTTGGTAAAGCTTGAGGGTTACAACTAAATAGAACTATAAAGAGCTTAAACTACCTTCCTCTTGTTTTATAAAGAGATGAAACCATGTCATTTGGGATGAGACACGCACTGACAAAATTTCATGGCATTATCTCTGAAAATAAAGATGAAGCTTATTCTAAAGAACGAAACAAAAATGTTGATTGCCAGAAAACCACCCCCTCCAGTGGTAGTTTACACTTGACAAATATCTTTTTATCCTTGAGCAAAAGAAATCCTCCACTTAATAATTTGTGGAAAAATAGTCCAATTATCCTTGTTTGAACAACAACAACTACTACTACCCTCAATCCCTATGAAATTGGAGTTGGTTGTATGAATCTTCACCATTCATATCGTTCCATTTACACTCATGTCAATTCAATGTATTATATAAACGATCAAAGTTTTTTTAACACTAAAAATTCTTCATACTTTTTACGGTCATATAAATTTTGACAAGACTAAAAGACTCCAATCGAACATTGCACCTCAGATACACTTAATAGTACAAATTATCAGTTTTAAAACCTCCCTCTTCTACACTTGTAGAATTCAACATCAGTAACAAGAAACAAGTTCAAAATTGTTGTATGAATAGAAAAGTGATGGTGTTGTACCTAACACATTGCTACAATGACTTTGATGGGACAATGAGCTAAGAGTCTCAGTTTCACATTCTGATTCTGGGAAGGAAATTAAACTCACAAAGCTATGCATGTGAGGATGGGCCCCATAGGGCATGTGACCTATTCTTTAACTTTGCCTCAATTTGATACATTATTTTGTAGTTGTAGGGTTGAAGGTTGGGTGTCTTTCAATATTCTTAATGCACTGACCAGCTTACCACATGTATACCCATGTTACATGTTATACATAGATTGAAATATAAAGAGAAAAAGCCCTACTTTGGAGATACAATTATACAACCGCAACTCTAATGCATGTTCAAATACTTAGCTCCTATTTGGCCATAGATTTGTGCTACCTTTTTCCAAGAAAAATTTGAAAACATTGCTTGTTCATAGAGTTTGATCAGTTTTAAAAAACAAAATTGATTCTTTTTCAAGTTCCTAAAATTTGTCTTAGTGAAAAAATTTCTCCCACTCACAAAATTTCGACTTTTTTTTCAAATAAAATGCATGTCCAAATACAACTTCAACTTCCAAAAATTTTCAACACAACTTCAAAAATTCTTTTTTCAAGTTTCAACCAAATGTATGTCCAAACGATAGTTTATAATCATCTTCATTATGAATTATGTGTCCCAATTATCTTTGCGTTGTAAGATTTTCCTTCATTTAGATAGAACACACGATGCTACGAACAAAATTATTTTTTTCCAGATTTGCAAAAAGTAACTCGACAGTGTGTTATTTAGTTTTGCTTTAAGAATTTGAATCCAGAACTCACTAAGCTGATTAATGCCTATTAAGAGAGTAAACGCTCCATACAGAAAGATTAAGATAAAAAAATTTGAAAGAACTTGAGGGATAGTGGGATTAGGGGATGTTTAGTGCCATCTCCATCTCCCCAAATTAAAGCCGTAATTGTTTCATGAATCCATATGAAACTTTTTCGTCTTTTAAAATTGCTAATTAGATCATAAATAACTGATTCGATCAATAATGATTATGAGAACCTTTAGTTGGACAAAGATGGATTAAACGTCAGATTGTGATCTGATTTCTACTGGCACAACACTGATCCTTTCCTTTTAATAAAAGCATAATAGATAATATATGTACTGTATCAGAAATGAGACAAGATCTTATGTGATTACTTGTTTTGGTTAACCACAATGATTATGCTGGAGAGTCGATTCCAACCAGTGAGGGAAATGATAATAAATCATTATAAGTCGATAACAGAAGTTATCCTTTTCCTCGTTTAAACTTTGATGCCTTTCAACTTCTGTACAACATGTTCCAATTGTTTACCCATATTTTGCTTTTAGTTGCTTAATTAACACTAATCTTTCGATGCTATGAACCCTCATCGATCAAATATTTGGTACTTAAGTGGAGAAAAATAAAAGAATAAAAGAATAGGCTCATTATCCATCGGACAGCCTGTCACAGGCCCTCGCGAATTTCTAAACTCTATAAAGAAAATCTTCAATTTCCTTGAGGCCCAATTTATCTACTTGGACTTTGATGGTACAATACCAGACTGCAAAGTAATTTCCTATCTAAAAAATACTGCTCCTTTAGATTGAAAAAAGAAAAATAAAGGCTCCATAGGTCATTAAGGCTGCTGATTTTTGTTGTTGAGAAAACTTCAAATTACTTGTGAGAAAGACTTTTGTTTCCATTGCGACTAACAAAAAAAAAAAAAAAACAATATAATCCCACAAGTGAAGTTACTGAGTACGCAGACCTTACTCCTATAGTGAATGTAGAGAGACTGTTCCCAATAGACCCTCAAGCACGAGTAGTTTTTTATTGCACCTAAGAATATGCAAAATAAGCAAACAATCACTGCTGTTGGTGGAGCTTCAACTTAACAGGTTACGATATGCTATAATTATAAGTGACATTGGAATCTTTAGGAGAATACGCTCCTAAACCAAAATACATCAGGACAATAAAAGAAACTTACACTGTCATCAATTGTAACTCTTGAGCAAAAACATGAAAATTATTAACAACAATTGTAAGTTCTCAAATTTCATATATCTCATCCTCCACCCTATTTTATCTGGGGAATAAAAGAAGCTTACACTGTCATCAATTGTAACTCTTGAGCAAAAACATGAAAATTATGTCACTACAGAAGCATACACCCTAGAGTCTTAGGTAGTGGTGTCCGTCTGGAAAGTGTATCGAGCCTCAGCGAAGTGTGACTTCACTAGTTCAAGAGCCTTACCCCTGTGAGAAATCTGGTTCTTTTCTTCCTTGGGCATCTCAGCATAACTGCAAGAACAGTTCTATCAGTTAGTAATCTGCATGTCAAGAGGTTCGATAGGCAAATATTAAGAGGAAAAGATTACGTCTGGTCATAGCCATGAGGTTGAAATATCGGATCCCATCCGAAATCATTGGGTCCCCTTGCTGGAACTATCCTGCCCTGAAGAGCCATGTTTGCAATGTTAGTGCTATTGTTCGCATAGCTCAACAAAGAAACATAAAAACAAGAATCCATCAAGTTTCACAAATTCGTCATATACAATTATCTTTATAAGGATGTTAATACAGGGGATTTTTAAATCATACTTAAAGTATGTAAACAACGGGAGCAGTAACACTCGGAATAAATATCTTCAAAAGGTTGAGGTATAATGGTGAAGAAAAACAATAGGCAAGATTTACCAAACAAAAGACCTTTTTAATTTTAGATGTTAGTAAAAAAGGGCAGCCCGATGCACGAAACATCCTACGTTCACGCAGGTCCGGGGAAGGGCCGCTTTCGAAAAGTTGTGATGTAGGCAGTCTACCCTGACGCTGCTGATTCCACGGCTCGAACTAGTTACCTATAGGTCACACGAGACAACTTTACCGCTGCTCTAAGGCTCCCCTTCTAATTTTAGATGTTAGTACCGGGATTTTAATTGTTACTACGAGTAAAACAGCGAGGCAAAAGAAAGTTTGACACAAAGCCAGATTACAGGAGCATCAGGCTTGTCTTGCACCAAAGAGCCAGACTCTTGAGCAACGCAATTCACCAAAAGTGGGTTGCAGCATAATCATCAAGCTTGTCAAACAGACAAGTTTAAGATTTCTGATTCGTTCTGGGAGCAATAGTCTCTAATTTCACTTAGGAAAATCTAGCGTCTAAAACATGGTAAGAAATTCACTAGCAACCCCGATTTGCTGCTCGCATCTTGTGTCTAAGGAAGAGAGTACGAAAGCTTCTACACATGCCTATCTTTATTTTTAATCTAAAAACAGGAAGAGAGTTTCAAAGCTCTTATTAAGACTCTGCAAGGATAGAAGGTAAAACCACTGTCACGAGGTACATCTCTGCAGTTATCTTTCTTGAGCGTTAATTTTATGGTTGCACTAGCATAAAAGAAGCACCATGGGAAGAAGTCAAATAGGAACTACTTTTCCTTTTTCTATGCATAAGTAAACAAATAACTAGCACTCCGGTACTAAATTATTATTTTTTTTACAATAAAGGGCACTCTGAATATTACTTTAGCAAAATATTCATGCAATTCCTACCAAGGATCATTCTGGTTTGAAACATAAGCCTCATCAGCAGAAAGATCAATGGAAAAAGTGGAACATGGAATCTAAAGGAAATATTCATGGATTATAGAAGCAAATGCTTACCAGAGTTTTTCCTACAAAAGTCAATGGTTCGGTATTTGGCCCTAGAGTGAGAGAAAAGACACACATGGCATATGCTGTTTTATCCTCATAAGCCAGCAATAAGTTGTTGAGGCCTAGAAGATGTCAGAAAATAAAAATAAAAGTAAATTTAAAACAAAACAACAGTGATTTCACAGAAATGGTACATGAGAACAAGCGAGCTGAGCCATTACCTTCGTGACCAATCTTTTGCAGAAACCACTTGCTGCAAAACGTAAATTGGCACGCCATCCCCAGCATAAAGCAAGAATTACAAAGTATATTATGTCAAAGGCAAGCTAACATTGGCAAATAACAGCATATACAAGAATTACAGAACATTCTAAGATGGCATATGATTCAAGAAGGTACGTCAAATCTTTGGACATAATTCCAAATTTCTTACAAGTTCACACGATTGGTTTCCAATTTTCTCTCCATTTTAGCCTTCATATTTTGACTGGTTAAAGGGATTAATGTAAGGTTGTAACTTTTATTGTGTTTTAATAAAGATCCTGCAAAGTCCACTGACTAGCAACTGTAACAACTATAATTTCCTCTTCACAAGTGTGCAGTTTAAGTTCACCCAACAAGCATTCTTTTCAAAGGTGAGAAAAAGACACATGACTATTTGTGGTAAATTTTGGTTGACAACATTTCCCTTTTCACTTTATTAAGGAACTGTTGAAGCGAATGTGTGTTTGTTATAGTCATCTAATGGAAAACGAAAATGTCATGTAATCTCTAGCTTCATGCACGAAAAATAGACCAATCTTTGGTAACATGAAGCATGCTGAGTAAAATTCCAGTATCAAGCAAAGAAGATTGTCCCGCGGAAAGAAAAGCCTTTACATTTTTACATTCAAGCAATAATCTCTAGGAACCTATTTCAAGTAGCAGGAGGAATGGTCAAGGTTACATCAGTTGTCCTTGACACCATCGTTATCCAAAAAAAATCTCTAGGAACCTATTTCATAAAAATGGACTGAAATTTCCTACTTAGGCGCCTTAATCAAAAAAAGAAAAAAAAGAAATTCTAGCTTAGGCAGCATGTACAACACTCTTCAAGAGGTTCTAGAAAGGAAATTAGATGTTCTGTCTTTACTCCCAGATCTAAAGGGTGAGCTTCAAACTTGCAAAGGACTCCACTGACTAGGAATAAGCCGCCAGAGATTAAACTGAAAGTTCTTAAATACACTTCTGCCATAAACATTAGTTCCAATTCCCCACACCATCCCAAAATCTCACCCCACAAGAAAGGAAAAGAAATAGAGAAAGTTGAAGACATAGCTAGTTGATCAATTAGTATGAAAATAATTAAAAAGCAACAAACTTGCAAAAACAGAAGGTTCCCTACTGCATGAGTAATCAAAAGGTAGAGAGAACTCCTAGAAAGATTCTATGTCAGAGATGCATAGTAGCAGAAATTCATTCAAAGGGAATGCATAAGTTCCCAACGCGTGGTTCACCAGTACGTCGTTATGCACTTTTTCACACTGTTGTCGAGGGACGCGCAACTAAAGTGCGGGCATTAGTAAAAAAAAAAAAAAAAAGGTGCAATGAAGCGTAAAAATAAAAATATATATGTAATTCAAGAAAAAAAAAACAACAAATTCAGTCCTAATGTTTTCCTCAACAACTAACATACTTATTTGCCGATTATAGTTGTTGTCTAGTACCGCGCTATTCAAGATAGAACTCATGGGCATGAGCCACATAACTTAGTGCCTTGCCTACACTGAAGCGCAGCTTAAGCGATGCGAAGCGCCCTCCCTGAGCTTTTCTGAGCTTCATGGCTTAACCGCACCTTGATAACACTTGAGTTTTTTGATACGTGAAAACTACATTGAATGTTGCCTATTCATGTAAAGCTTTAGTTCTGAAAAGTAGGAACTTTGTGCGCATCCCATGAATTTTACTTTTGATATAACTTACCTATCTTATTACCCAATACTCTAACATGATCTAGAAAATAGTTTTCTGAGTGAACACGGAAATACTATTACATTTTTTGAATTTTGTCAGCTCCCTAGCTTTAGCCTAGCTCCTCTGGTTCTTGGGCTGACCTTTTTCTTTATATACACTCTTTTGTACTACTTGCATCTTCTTGATGCCTTTAATGAAATTCCTTTACTTTATCAAAAAAAGAACATTTACAACTCATCAAACACATCACAATTGTATAAAGTGGGGTTGGGACATTGGGGAGGTGATTTATTATAATTTTGAGTATTAAAAGTGGAAACAATTATACGTTGGTTGAAATAAGTGGAACGAGAGTTAACAATTGTAAAGAAGAATGACTCACACAGATAAATGTAAGTCAATTTCCCCCATTCGATGTAAAAATATTATCAATATCTTAACACATTCAAACAGTAGAAAATGCTGTTACCAAGGAAAACATTATTTTGTAAAGATACTTTAAAACCCCGCCAAAGACAGCTCATAATTCTGATAACATTAAACTTCATAAACCACATGCCTCAAGAAAGTATGCAATTTCAGCTGAAACAACTTATCACTTTAACTAAACCCAATATTTCACATTCTATAAAGTTTATTAGTCTAATTCAGCTGCAAACAGAAACAAATTGAGAACTACAGGCTTCATATTAAGGAAATGGCACAATGGTTTATAGCATTAAGCAGAACTGCGTAATACGATATTACTCGAGAAACATCACCAAAAATCATACACAAATAATACAGGAAGCATATAGAGAAGAAGAAAACACTTAACTCAAGAGCATATAGGAGATGAACTTACATGTAAGGCCCTGCAAAAACAATTTCAGCACCTTAGTTCACTGTGAACTTTTTATCAACTCTAATAAGCACATATACAAATATAGAGGCGCGCAAATGCTGAGTACCTGGGAGACCCTTAAGCGCGTTGAAACAGAGACAAGTATCCTCAACTAGCACTGGTCCATTCACCTAACCAATTTTTCTAACTCAGCTAAAATCATAGCATTAAAGTACATAAACAATAAATTTAAAAGCTTTATCCCATAAATGGACAAAGAAAACTAAAAATTGACATTTATATATATGTGCAATAAAGGCAGGGTGTATTACCTCTTTGGCAGCAATTCTTGCTTTTTCTTTGGAAATATCTTCAGGCTCACCTTGAAGTTCTGGCACTAAAGATAAAATTTTGACATAAAGGGGTTCATTTTGTTAACAAAAAGATTGAAATTAAACACAAGTTAAATACTTATAAAAAAATAAAATATTGTGGACTTACAGTCAAGCTTAAGGGACTGAAAGGGAATGGACTGGCCAAGAATTGCCCTGACTTCCTCCAATTTCTTAGCGTTTCCGGTAACAAATGTCACCGGCCGCGGCAACACCACCCCTGATCCCACTGTCCTCACCGCAGCCGCCATTATCTTTTTATCACCGGAAAAATTGCACGTTCAAAGGAGGAGATTTATGGTCTTTGGGTTTTAGGAGTGAAAGCTTATAACATTAGTTCGCAACTCAATTAAAAATAAGTAGTACTATTAAATAAGTATCGGAAAATGTTCAAATACATATCAATAATGTATGTGATTTTCGTCTTCACCTTAAACAAATTGATTTTCATTTGGTAGAAGCCACGTAGTTATATTTCTGATTGATTTTTAAAAGGTGATATACTTAATTATGAGACATACAAATAAAAACCAAAAAATGGAATTTAGTAAGTGTTGAAGTGGATAAAAGCTATGTGAATACCCCCATAACAGCCAAAAAGTAGTTTTTCAGAAAAAGTGGTAGTTTAATTGGAGCAGCCCATCTGGAATTTGTTGGACCTAGAGGACACCGGCCCGTTATTCTTCCACTGCACGGAGCAGGAACTAATCGTTGCTCTGTGAAACCAGCCTCACGCGGTCCGCCCCATTTTAGGAGTCCAGCAGCCCATGCCTTCGCTTGGGCCACGAGACCCAACTCTGTGCTTGGATAGGGCAGGCCAGAAATTAGCCCATCAAGCCCTACCATCAGGAGCGGCCCAATATTCCACCACAATGTTGCCCCCACTTGGGTTACAAGCCCAAGTTACTGAGCTCGGCGAACACCTTTGTCTCGTGCTCCATAATATAAGAATGAAATTAACTTATCATTATCGGTGTGGGATGTATTTTTCATGAATTATTTTGTGCTTAATGGAGTAAGGAAAAAACTATATATTTTGTTTTGAAATTCATGATTACATTATTCAGTTCGATTAAGCATTTTGTACATTATTGGGCTGAAATTAATAAACTATCAATCTATGAAATGGAAAAACCATAATCAAATTGATATATCCACACAAAAATATTCAGTTCGATTAAGCATTTTTCATATGAAGTATTTTCATAAATCAACAATGTACTCTATCTGTTTATTGCTTCATTCTTCTAATTCATTATGGGGAATGTGCTACCAATTTAGTTGGTCAACTTGATGTGCTTTCTTCTTCGTTTTGGTTTTTCATCCGATTTTAAGTAGTGTTGGAGCTTCGACTAATCCGAATTTGCGTCGCATAAGGCCCGTTTAAGGGAAACGATCCCTAATAGGATATTTTGCATACTGAAGGCTCGAACTAGAGACCTCTAGTTAATGGTGAAGAGATCATATCCATCGTACTACACTCCTTATTGGTACTTGATGTGCTTTCTTCTCTTGAACATGTATTTACATCACCAAAACTAGAGATTAGATTTGTATATTTGTTGAAGATATTATAATCCAAATGGTTGGTGCTAAAAAGGACGGTGTTTCATCAAGCTTTCACTTTTTCGATCGATTTACTCAAAAGAAATCGATTTACTCAAAAGAAATTTGGTGTCCAGTTACCTAATAATTTTTTAGATAAATACCAATTACCCAATAGTTACACAAGTGATGCCTTTCTCTTCTCCCTTGACAGGCTAATAGATAAGATTTTGAAAGAGAGATGTCCCAATGATTCATAGGTTTCAAGTTTAAATCGTCGAGGACGTCGATTTTCTTCACCTGAATGTGCAAATATACCTATGACATAACCAAAAAAAGATACTGGAAATATTTTCTCTCGTTTAAAAAAAGTTAAACATGTAATTCCATTATTTGCCCCCTAGTTAATGCATTTATGAAATTTCTTAATTTAAGCATCTGACATATACGTGGCCAAGAAATGGTAAGATGTGACTTGCTTTGAACATAAGGTGTGACTTAGTTAATTTGATGTTATAGATTTTGATCTAATAAATAGTTGGGGAAAAAAAAATAAAAAACAATCATATTTACAGCTGCTAACTAAAAATAGTCATAGTTTCAAATGTTATCGAAATTTAGTTATTTTTTTTATATAAAAATAAAATCTGAACATAAACACTCTTAAAAAATCAAAAAAATTCCAGTATAATCTGTTGGAGTTTGAATGTTTTACATACGAGATTCCAGCATAATGTGCTTGAATTTCATAATGTGCCGGAGTTCCAACATAATATGCTGGATGTTTAAACGCAGGGCTACATAATCCAGCATATTATGTTGGAAATTTTCGCTTTTTACCTAAGGTATTTTTGTCCAGATTTTATCTCCGCATAAAATAATGACTATTTTTCAATGATTTTGCAAATACTGACTATTTATTTAATTATCAGCTCGAAAAATGGCTAGCCCATCTTATTTGTGCTAAATAGTTGGTTTGATTGGATTAGTACTCGTTAAACATGTTTAACGTTGTCCTCGTGCAGAAGAAAAAGAAATTACTTATTCATTAGAATAATTTGATGACAACATGCCTAAGATTTTGATTGATATAAGTCGAACTAGATGAGCAATAAGCTCATATTTTAAGGTGTAATGTTTGATTCTTATCAGGCTCTTCAATTCCCATTTTCTCTTAACTGGCTCTCAAGCACCAAAAAGAGAAAGTTGTATACTAGATAAATATAACAAGACCAATTTACTCCAAGGAATTTCTTTGAAGCCTAAGAAAATAAGAAATGCTTTATACATAGGATTCTGGGCCCATTTATTTGTGTAGATTAAAGGTCCAAAAATCAGCCCAAATAAATGGTTGATTAACTTCTCTATTTGAAGTGTGCCC
>MCJB01023730.1:86484-97657 GCA_002018475.1 Nicotiana obtusifolia
TGGTTCAAAAGTTAGGGTTTTGAAATCAGAGTTTGAAAATGATGATTTTGGTTAGAGAAGATGAAGAAGAGCATGGGTTTTTTTTGAATGTTGTTTGTTTTGTTGTAGTTTAGTGTATTTGTTGCAATTGTTGGGGTTTGTGAGTTTGTAAAGAGTGGTTGTGGTTGTGAAGTTATGGTTTTTGGATGAAGAAGAGCATGGGTTTTTCTTGAGTGTGTTTTTGTTCTCCTTATCCTTGTTGTTTAGAAAAAAAAGGCTTGCGATTTTGTTGATGTTTTCCAACAACTGAGGTTACCTGTTGCATAAAATTCAGCACTTGTTTGACAGTTGAAAACATCTGCAGAGGTTGCATGGTTAAAAAGAAATCCTATTTGGTGTATTTTGTTTAATTTGTGAGTGAGATTTGTGATGATTGTGTGTTTGTAGTGAAATATAGATGTTTTGTAGTTAAATTTAGATGTTTTTGCTGTTGTTGTTGCTGTCATGCTGTGGTTTAGGAAAAGTTTTGATTTTATCCAACAGCTGCTAGATAAAATCAAAACAATTGTTGAGGTTTTTGCAGCAACTGAAGCAGTTGTTGTAGCATATTAACAAGCTGTTGCAAAAAAATCAAAACAGTTGCTAAGCTGTTGCTACTGCTTTTCTATTTCCAACAGGTTAATATTCTGCCGCAACAAGTTATAAGTTGTTGCAACATATTCTTAATCTGTTGAAACAACTGATTACTTGTTGCAACATATACCTTTTCTGTTTTACTTTGAGTGTTGCACTAACCAATTAAAACTGTTTTTCTATCTCGTTTGTGTAGATAAAATGGCTCGAGTTAAAAGAAAAGTAGTGAAACCAAGTGGGGAAGATAGCAATAAAAGACCTAAGGTGCAAACATCTTTAGATAAACTTATGACTTTCATTTGTCAATCAGCAGATGAGGAAAGATTTAGTGATAGTGGGGCTTCACAAAGAGAGGAAACCCAGCATGAAGAAGAAAGTGAAAAAAATGAACAAAGTGAAGAAAGTAGAGAAAGTGAAAAAGATGATCAACAATCTGCTGAAGGAGATGAAGAAGAAGCAGGTGAAGAAGTAGGTGAAGAAAAAGGAGATGAAGAAGAAGGAGATGAAGTAGCTGAAGGGGATGAAGGAGGTGAAGAAGATCCCAATAGACCTTCGATTGAGGGGGTCGTTAAGAGTTTCGACATTGCAAAGTACGGCGTGAGGATGCCGTTGAATGAAAATAAGGATTTGTCAGGTGATTTTGTGGTTAGATCGACCATGGGCAAGGGCTTTGACACCTTCTGGGGCATTCTCCGGTAGCAGGGGTTGGAGAAATTCTTTAGGGCTAGCTGCTTTGGGTCCTATTTAGATTTTCCTGAAGATACCGGTGCCCGATTTCCAATGACGATGGTTTCTGAGCTGTTGAAGCGCAAGATTATTTGTGACAGGAAGGATGAGATTTGGATAAATTACTGTGGCATGCCGGTTTGCTTTGGCATGAAGGAGTTTGCCATAGTTAGCGGATTGAGATGCTATCTTTGTGAGCCTTTTCCTACTGTTGCATTAACCAAGATAGCCAAGAAATCTAAGGGTTCCAAAGCTAAGAATGATGTCTCCTTGGTAGACTTGGTGGGAAAGAGCTACACCAACAAGAAATTGTTGCAAGATTTGGAGTCCAAATCTTTCTCAAAAAAACACAAGGAGTCATTGTGCTTAGTTTGGTTTGTGCACAATGTTTTTTGGGCAAGAGACGTAAACTGCAACATACCGCTTGGAGTGATTAAACTTGCTGAGGACTATGATGCCTTCAACAACTATGCCTGGGGTTTTTAAAGCTTCACCTTGACTGTTGAATATTTGATGAAGGATTTGAAGCCAATGGGGAAGACACAAAATCTATATGGCTTCCCTTGGGCTTTCACGGTAAAATTTCTTCAATATTTTAACCTTTTCTTTTTTTAATTTCAATCACTATTTTGATTTTTGATGGCATCTTTTTTTCTAGGCTTGGGCATTTGAAGTCATTCCTCACCTCAGGCATCAAGTCAAGGAATACTCCCAAGAAGTTACCCGCCCAAGAATTCTTAGATGGCTCACTGCCAAGAACAACACAAAATTGAGTGTCGACCTGTTCAACCCCCCCCAGGAAGCTGCAAGCATTAGAACACAACAGATGACTAGTTGTTGCAACATATTTTATAATCTGCTGCAACAACATATGCATCTGTTGCAACAACCTGATAATCTGTTGCAACAACTAGTCATCTGTTGCAACAACCTGATAACTTGTTTTAAATTGGTTTAGTTTTTTATGATTTAGCACCATTATGATATATCTTCTTTCTTGTTGTAGGCTGTGCACCCATGGCTTGTCCCAACAATAAGAGAGTTGGAGATGCCATGCCTTGACACCTTTGTGCCCATAAAATTTGTGCCTGACAGATTGATCGATGGGTTAAAAGGGGAATTGGCTGGAGTGACAGCCATCATATTAGGGTTGATGATGTTTTAGCTGGTGGTGGTGGTGGTGGTCATATTGTTGGTGGTTCTGGTGGTGATGTTGCTGCTTATGATTGGTGGTGCTGATGCTGTTGGTGGTGTTGTTCAGCATGTTGATGTTGTTGTTGTTGGTGGTGGTGGTATTGTCCTGGGAAGTACTGCTGGGGAAAAATTAAGAGATGATGATGGTGGATTTTCTCCAGTTGGTGGATTTAGTGAATTTTTCGGATTTGGTGGTAATTTTAGTGGTGGTGGATTGAGTGGTAGAAGATTTGCTGATGTTGGTGCCGGTACCTCTAAGGTGCCCTCATGTGCTTGTGAGTGCATTACTTGCAAGGACAAAATAGATAATTTGATTGGAGAAGTGGATAAGTTGAGTAGAAAAGTGGAGGAATTGGTGCAGGCCCAAGAAGCCACAAGCTCTTCTATCCAGAGGTTGATATCCAAGAGGGGT
The DNA here is from genome assembly GCA_002018475.1 of Nicotiana obtusifolia. Classification (NCBI taxonomy): domain Eukaryota; kingdom Viridiplantae; phylum Streptophyta; class Magnoliopsida; order Solanales; family Solanaceae; genus Nicotiana; species Nicotiana obtusifolia. The sequence continues at coordinate 89,429 of MCJB01023730.1, forward strand.
ATCAATCCATCAAAGAATCTTTCCTCACCTTATACTCCTTTTCATCTTCGGAGGAGGGGCAAAGCAATTGCCAAGGCACTTGCATCAGTTAGATCAAGAAAATCTATTGCTACTCCCAGTAAGTCAATTGAGACTCCTCTTCTTGATGTTGGGCCAAAAGTGCTAAAGAAGGTGGACATTTTTAAGCCTGTATATGCCCAAAGAAAGAAAAAGGTTGAGACTGCAATCAAGTCCAAAAAGAGTGGGAAATCCTTGTACTCAATGCATGAATTTGGAGCAGCAGATTTCAAGGCTTTGACAAGCATGGAAATTTGGTGGGAGGATTGGGTAAGATTCAACACTCGTGTATATCTATCTGATTCAGTATGTTGTTGCAACAAGTAGATAATCTGTTGCAACAATTTAAATAGTTGTTGCAACAAGTTACCTATCTGTTGCAACAAGTACATAATCTGTTGAATCTGTTGCAGCAGGTAACTAACTGTTTTACTACTTTTTACTTTAGTATGTAGATGAAGTCCTTCTTCTAATGCGTATGAGGCAAGTTAATTTCCCTGAGTACTACGATTCCACTGACATAATCCTGGACCTCAACTTTTACAATAACATGTTCAAGAGGTATGCAGAATTGACAAAAGATAGTACAGTTCCGGATGCCGTGCCTTTGAAGGTTAGACTTGCTGAATTCAAGTGGGATGATGATATGCTCGATTATTGTAGAGGTGTTAGACCCTACCCGGGTGGCTGCTCGTGGGTTGGCGCAAAGAGGGTTTTAACAGTGATGAATGTTAATGTCACACAATTTGTCACTCTCGAGTTCATGATTGAAGAGGGAGTGATAAATGTGTATGACTGCAACGTCCCTGTCTACGAAGAATCTGATTTCTTTTGCTTCATGCAGGCGGTATTGGAATTGTGGCCCAAGTTATTGCAATAGAGTGGCATGTTCGCACACTTACCTGCAAAGTTACTCAATGAATCGTGGGAATTCAAGAGGCTAGAGAATCTCCCCCCCAATGTCACTAGTAAGGCATGTGGTTCGTGGTCAATTGCTTTTATGGAGGCTTTGCTTACCGGCACAACTTTGACAAAACCCGAAAGTCTAATCAATGACAACTCAGTTGGGAGAATGCAATGGAGATGGGCATTAGGTATCATTGAAAAGGTGTTGGAGCCCTAAGATGGGTTGATAAACAATTTATTATTTTTGCATTTTTTGGAGCCAAAATGTGGCCTGTTGAACATTTTAAGTATCTATTAGGAGTTTTTTTTATGACATTATGTAATTTAAGTATATATTAGGTATTCAGTACTTTTCTAAGACATTTTGGTAAGTATATATGAGATGTTCATTATTTAAGTTGTGTTCAAGACATTATGTTCAGTACTTCCACCAGTTTAAACATATGGGTCAGTTGTTGCGATAAATCTAACTGCTGTTGAAGAAGTTTCAACAAGTTGATAATTTGTTGCAACAAGTTGATGGTCTGTGGCAACAAATGATTTAGTTGTTGCAACAAATCTTTCAGTTGTTGAAGAAATTGCAACAACTGACACTTCTGTTACAACAAGTTTCTAATTTGTTGAAACAAATTTATTAGTTGTTGCAAAAAATATTAAATATGTTGCAACAAGTCAAATATCTATTCCAACAGGTGAGTAACTTGTTTAAATTAGGAACAGTTAGTATACAATAAGTATCATTGGAGGAGCTTGTTTACACCTAAATATGGGATAAGCAAGTAGATCTCGTCAAATTACTCCAATGATCACTTGGAGTTACTCAGTATACGCTTCGTTGATCATACATACTGACTCAGAATTACCATCAAATTGGTTAGGAACATTTAGTATACAATAAATATCATTGGAGGAGCTTGTTTACACCTAAATATGGGATAAGCAAGTAGATCTCGTCAAATTACTCCAACGATCGCTTGGAGTTACTCAGTATACGCTTCGTTGATCATACATACTGACTCAGAATACCATCAAATTGGTTAGGAACATTTAGTATACAATAAGTATCATTGGAGGAGCTTGTTTACACCTAAATATGGGATAAGCAAGTAGATCTCATCAAATTACTCCAACGATCGCTTGGAGTTACTCAGTATACGCTTCGTCGATCATACATACTGACTCAGAATTACCATCAAATTGGTTAGGAACATTTAGTATACAATAAGTATCATTGGAGGAGCTTTTTTACACCTAAATATGGGATAAGCAAGTAGATCTCGTCAAATTACTCCAACGATCGCTTGGAGTTACTCAGTATACGCTTCGTTGATCATACATACTGACTCAGAATTACCATCAAATTGGTTAGGAACATTTAGTATACAATAAATATCATTGGAGGAGCTTGTTTACACCTAAATATGGGATAAGCAAGTAGATCTCGTCAAATTACTCCAACGATCGCTTGGAGTTACTCAGTATACGCTTCGTTGATCATACATACTAAAATTACCGTTTAATCCATTAAGGATGTTATTAGATAAATATATTGATCACTAAATATCATTGAATCTCTTTGTTTAACACTAAATATCATTGGTTCCCTCTGTTAATAACTAAACATATGTGACTTATATCGTAGTTGTTGCAGCAATTTCATGATCCGTTGCAGCGGTTGCATAGCCTGTTGCAACGAGTACATAATCTGTTGAAGCAATTGCATAACTTGTTGAAGCAGTTTCATAACCTGTTGCAACTAGTACATAATTTGTTGAAGCAATAACATAACTTGTTTCAACATGTACATAATCTGTTGCATCAGGTAACATAGCTGTTGAACAAGTCATATCACTTGTTGGATGAAACAAGTGAAGGAGTTTCTGCAATAACTCATTCCATTTGTGAGGGAAAACTCAAAACACTATAGTCATGTCACTTGTTGGAAAACCAAGTTAAGTTTGTTGCTGCAAAAGCTCCGATTACTGGTTGGCAAAATCCCAACAAGTGACACAGCTGTTGCAACAGAATTATTACTTGTTGGAAGCTGTTCAGAAATTGCAAAACCACAAAACATACGTTGGTGATTTGAGCAAGAATTCGAGCAACATATCATTTAAACCAATTTTACTAACAGAAACAACATAAAAATGTCATAAAATCCAATTTCACAAACACAGACAATAGTAATTATTATTACAAGACATTGCAAATTTAACAACTATGGAACAATTCGGTTTGGGCATGTAGTTCTTTTATGGCCACCTGTTTTGCATATGGAGCATTTGTTTTTCCTCGTTGCAAGTGATTCCCCGATTCCACGCCTCCTCTTTGTCCGTCTTCTTCCCGGTTTGCTCGGATCAACATGTGGGGGAGGTATTTCTCTCTCTAAAATCTCCATAAGAACTTCCCAGGATTCTTTAGAAGGCACGGGATTCATTTTCTCACAGTATGCGATTACGTAATTCTCCACCCTGTAATACGGAGATGAGTAGTCATAAATCCGCCTTCCAAAGTCTTCACCATATTGGACTCGAAGCGCTGCCATAGCATGTGGGCAAGGTATTTTGTCCAGGTCAAAAACTCTACAAGTACAAGATCTTCTTTGTAGATCGACTGTTGCAACTGAACCGTGGCCGATGACGCTGAACTTGTAGTTGGCAATTTGATGGGCCAATAACTTATTACCCAAGTTGATAAAAATTTTGATATTTTTTTTCCATTGAGGGAACAAAGATGGTTGGTGAGTCGATGAACTCCATACGCCTCTCATGAAATTTCTCAGTAAACCTCCTGTTTATGGAATCAAATAGAGCAGTAATGGGAAATTCTCTGTCAACATTGAACATTGAGTTCACCGACTCAGCAGCGTTTGTCGTCATAAAATTATACCTGACAAATAAGTATATATTAGTTTTAGAACATGTGGCTAAGGCTCAGCTGTGTAAAAAAATCACAACAAGTACAGAAATGTGCAAATACCTATTCCCGGGGCAGAATGCCCTGCTCCATCTGTGGAATCTAGCGCGTTCAAGATGTTCGGCAGCCCCAGGAACCAAATATCTGATTTGATTGAAATGGTCATTGAAGACATCAATGTTGTATGCTTTTGCTGCTTTATAAAATTGATATGACCGCCCCATTGTGAAAGGTGGTTCTCAGATTTTCCCCTAGGTGCCTCATGCAGAAACCATAATGACATGTAGGGAAGACAATTGAAACCTCCTTTTTGATACTTGGATGCCTGTCAGAAATTATGCACAACTCAGGGGTGTCCTCTATATATAGCTTCTCATTTGTTCAAAAAAATATTTGTACGAATCATCACACTCCTTGTCCACTACACAAAATGCCACTGGAAAAATATGATTCTCCGCATCTTGTGCGACTGCTGACAACAACACTCCTCCGTACTTGCTCCTTAAGAATGTCCCATTGACAGCTATGATTTTTTTCATTTGCGCAAAATGAAGAATCCAAGCGTTATAGGCTACAAAAAAGTACTTGAACTTCCCATTTTCATCGACCTTCAATGCCGTCTTACTTCCTGGATTTGCAGAACGAAGCATATAACGGTACGCATCAAGCACCGCATACTCGTGCTCATGTGTCCCCCTTGTCAAAGCCTTTACGATCTCCATGCCCTTCCAGACCTTCCAATAACTTACCTTACAACCCAAATCTGTACGGATTGATTGCCTCATATCTTTTGTAGACATGCCTTTACCATAGGAAACTTATCTTTGAAGTATTCACCAATAACTTTCGCAGTAGCGTGTGGATTATGGCTTGTAATGTGCTAAGAACCACATGTATGATGCTTTATGTAGGTTATGATACAAAATCTGTCAGAACTTAAAAGCTTCACAGCCCTCAGCCACCACTTGCACTCCGGTTGTACACATCTGAAGCAATACACAGTACGCGAATTAATCACCTTCTTGATTCTAAAATCTTTCTTCAAGCAAGAAAGTTTCAATCAAGTGGCTAGTTCTTCCTTGTTCTTGAATGACATTCCTTTATAAAAACCTGTTTCATCATCTTTAACATGGCTAGACTGCATTGATTGTGTAGTGCCCACTGTATTGCTCGCAACTTCAGGTATAGGGATCGGGTCAGCCCCACTTCCATTATCTGGGATATCCACATCCACCCCATCTAATTCATCATTTAACACATCTTGTTGGTCTTGAGATATATTGTGGTTCTCTACCGGGCTTCCAATAACGTATACCCTTAAAATGGGCCTAGCTACATCATTCAAATAAGCACGCAAACGAACCTGATCAGTTATCTTAAATGGCAAGACCCTCTGATTCTCAAAAGAGCTGTGCATGTAAGTGATGGCAAGATCTTTTGGTTCACAAGTTAATTCGCAATAGGTGATGATTAGTTTCACAAAATCATCGAACATAACATCTCTTTGGACAGTCATCGCTATCGTCTCTAACGTGTCGATACCCTTCCATCGCCAAATATATAGATTATTCTTCTCGATCCATTCACCATGGCAATTAACCCCTATTGTTATTGAGTCCTCAATTAGTGGTGTTCGAGGTACCTGAAGATATTTTATTTAACAAAAAATTGGTCATGAGAGTATATACCAATCTATAACAAAATGAAATAGCTGCAGCACTTGTTCCAACAGATTATTAACTTGTTGGAACCAGTAGACTACTTGTTGCAATATGTAATAAAATTGTTGCAACAACTCACTAATCTGTTGGAATCAGCTTTAGTTTTTTTGGGGTAATGTTTCAGACTGTTGAAGATGTCCAACAGATTGTCGAGTTGTTTCAACAAGTGTATTACTTGTTGCAACAAGTAGTACACTTGTTGCAGCAAGTCAATAATCTGTTGGACATGGCTTCAGTTTTTTGGGTTCTGTTTCAGACAAAAACTGAACTGACTCCAACAACTTCATAATCTGTTGTAGAAGTTGCAACAACCACATTACACATTGCAACAACTACAACAGCTACTGTAAGTTGTTGGAAAATCAGTAGATTTATACTCAGGTGAAAAATCGAAATAAAACAGCATTGTGGTACTTACCAAATGAGCGAAAACCACTCCCAAGTAATTGCCAGTGCTGCACCAACAAAATCCAGTCAAAAAATTACAAAATCGGGTGGTCACGTTTTTTTATTTCTTGAGCAATAATAGCGGACGAAGAAGAAGAACAAGAAGAAGAAGAAAGAAAGAAGAACAATGGAATGAGTTATGAAGTAATTCCCACTGCTACACGAATGAAATCCATTCAACAAAATTGCAAAATCAGGTGGTCTTGTTTTTTTCTTTCTTGAGCAAAAACCAGTCAAGAAGAATAAGAACAAGAAGAAGAATAAGAATACGCGGAAGACGAAGAAGAAGAAACGAGCAGCAGAATAAGAAGAAGAAGCAAGAAGAAGCAGCAACAAGAAGATGAAACGAAGCAAAAAAGAAGAGGCAAAAATGGTGGAAACGGCGCAGGGGCTTTTAATTATATTTGGCGCGTTTTTTCCCCAGTAGGGTTTATACGGGTTGGGTCAAAGTGTTAAAAATAAACTTGAGTTTAAAATATAAAAAATAAAGCTTTGGGCTAAAGTGTTAAAAATATAACTTTGGGGTGAGTCCAACCTCCCTAATCACTAATCCAAAATTTATCACCCCTACTCAATTAAAAAAACTAGAGTTACCCCAACTCAATTTTAAAACTCATTTGTCACCTATAATTAAAAGCCCCCACTAACAATGATTTAAACATAAAGAAAAAGAGAAGAATGAACCTTTAAAGTAAAACTTTCTCTTTTATATTACAAAATCTCCAGCAGAACAGGTCGAAAAACCACAAGCTAATAACACAGCGAAAATCGAATGACGGATACTAAAAGTTCACTCAAAGTTGGAATCTCGAACGGACTCGGCAACCTCGATCGGACCCCTCGTACATCTTCCTCAACTCAACCTCTCGCTCCCCTATTAATGTTGTTTTTTTTTTCAAAAGGATGGGCTGTTTTTGGACTGATTTTTGAGCTTTTCTTGCTGGTTTCTTGGTGAGTTATGGCTGGAATTTCACGGGTATTTTAATGGAAGTTAGCAGCTTTTTTTTTGATTTTTTTTTGTGTGTTTGTATAGCTGGAGAAAAATGGGTTTATGAGCTGCTATAGATCTGAAAAATAATCAAGGAGATCCCCGCTCCTTTTGTGCTATTTGTATTAAAAATCTTAGGCCTCGTTTGTTTGCACTTAATGGAGGTCTGAATCTTAATTATTCGGATCTTAGACATTAATTGCGTTTCTATTTAAAGTCTGAATTTTAATTATTCAGATTTTAAATATTAAGTGTGTTTGTTTTTGTTTTTTACTTCACAACCACTTAATGGGTCTGAATAAGTTTGTATAATTAAGATCCATAACAGAGACTTGATTTTATTAAGATGCTATCATCCATATTCATTATTAATTGTCGCCATCGTCTACTATTATCAACTACCATCATGCTACCATCACCACCACCACACTCAACCACCATCACCAGCATCATCCTCAATCATAGCCGTCACTATAATCGACTACCACCACCCGCCATCCGCACCACTCCCACCACCACCATTCTTAACCACAAACACTCATCCACCTCAACTACCACAACTAACCACCCCATCATCATTAATAATCATAACCGGCACTATCCATCATTATAAGCTACTACCATCCACCACCATCTTCCTCAATCACAACTACCACCACCACCTGTCATTATTAACTATCACCACTCACCACCACCATGCTCAATCATAATTGCCACCACTACTATCACCACTAGCTACTACTCTGAACCACCACCATCAACCAAACCTACCACCACCCACCGCCTCTAGTCGGCATTCCCAAGCACCATTTTTAGCCATCACCACCAGCAACTAATATATTTTTATTGATAGAATATTAAATTAATTAGTATTTCATTTGAATTTTATGTTTATTAATTTTCAAATAAAAATAAATTTTATACATTCAGATATTAAAAATCAAACAATCTTAATCATTTAGTATTCAAATCTTAATACACATCTTAATATACAGATGTGTATTCAGATTTAGATGTCTTAATCTTAATACACAACTTAATATTCATATGTGTATTCAGATTCAAACGTCTTAATCTTAAAAAAATAAATGAGGCATTAGAGTTCCTAACTGTATGTGTATGTGATCGTGGGATCGAGGGGATATAGGGGTTGGGACGTGAGTATGTGTATTGGTGTAGAGTGACGCGGGGGGG
>MCJB01023730.1:97677-126431 GCA_002018475.1 Nicotiana obtusifolia
GGGGGGGGGGGGGAGTTGGGATTGTTAGCTTAATCAAATCAAATTTTTGAGATAAAGTTTGAGATAACAAACTTTATCTCTTTTAACATAACTTCTGTTTACCCTCAAAATTGGATAACAATTGAATTTATATATGATTTTAAGGTTACGTGATCTAACTTGATACAAAATAAGAAATCTCATTAAGCTTGAAATTAATGATAAGAAAAGCAAATGTAAACAACACAAGTTGAACAATCTTGGACTTGAAGGTTGATCACTCTCGAGTCGAAAATACTATAATCGATGCCGAAACAGAGTAATGAGATAATAATAACAAGAAATAATAGTTTATTGCTTTGGGATACGCCTTTGCGGATCTCCGCCGCCTGCTTTTGCGCTATTGTTACTTACGACGTCTCTTCTCTTAGTGTTACAATATGCTTTACAAATAATCAGACCCCGCCCCTTTATATATTAGAGGAGTCCTACTTTTGGTACAATTCTGTATAAGGTAAAAAAATCTCATGATTTGCTAATTAATCAATTTTATTGATACGTGCCGAGATTCCCGCCGTGATATCCGAACGGTTATGAATATTTCGGCCTTCCGTTATTTTGGTTTGATAATGTTTTCTCGAGCTAATTTGGAGTCGGAGTCAGTTCTGGGGTTACAGACTCGATAATCTTGAAGATGCATGCTCCAACCTCGTGCTTAGGTTCGATGGAATCCATGGTCGATCTTCAATCCATTACGTTTCATCCCCTGCATGTCATGTAATAGGCGAGCTCGGTTTACCGTATACAGATAGTCCTATCGTTTTTCAGAGAGTAAATGTCGAGAAACGATATGAGCGTCAGATTCTGACTATACGAGCTTCTGATTCTCACTCTGATAAATGACGACGAATTCATGACATAAGTGATAAGAAGAGTTGAGAATATGAAGTGACAATCCCGTAGGCACGCCTTCGTGGAAGTTTAAGCTCGAGGTTTTGACTTATCTGCGGAGATTGAGGATGCCAAGGTGTTTGAAGCCAAGGCCAGGAAGTTAGCCTATCCCGAGGAGGAGGATTCCGAGGGCTTAGTTGGGTCTGAGGATGGAGAAGACCCTAGAAATATCGATGATGAGGTGGGCTCCGGCCACGATTAAGTCGCTTCTGTTCGATTTTAGTCCTTTTTTGTACTTAATACTGTGCGTCAAGGTTGCTCGGCCTTTGTAAAGACAATACTTCGTAAATACAACCTTTCTATTTCTTTTTGGTGATACTCTAGTTCTTTCATTTGATTTTCTTTTTATCTTTTGCAAAGATTGAAATGCCTTAGCATTAAGTAGTCATGTCCGGAATCCAGAGTAGTCCTGGCTTTTGATTTCGTTATCTCTAAAGCATCGTGGGACCCGGTATGTCTATGAACCTTTTCCTTGAAATACTTATGCTTTTTAGAATATGACTTGCCGAGAGTGCGTTTTTCCTAAGCTTTTGTTTTCTCGAATTTTGTTAACCCAGAACGGCCTTGGCCTTTTGTTTTTTGTATCATCTTTTTGTTGAGGTCGTTAAGCCTTTGTAAAAATTTGTATCGCAAAGCTCGAAATGCCTTAGCATGAAATAGTTAGGTTGTGTTCGAAAGTTCGAACAATCCTTGCCTTTAACATTATTTCATTTTGAGGCACCATGGGGATTCGGAGTTATCGAAAACTTTTTCCCAAAGTAGTTTAGGTTTATTGCTTTCCAAGGGTAGCCTTTAGGACCGGTTAAGAAATTTCAAGGCCTTATTTTTTTTGTTACGAGTTTCGAACGTCTCCGAGCTGTGTTTATGTGGCCGTAGCTTTTATGGTTCTGGTGTTGTCTCGTGTTAATATCATTATCCTGAGTTATCCGGGTTTTCCTAAGATGGCAGTCCCCAAGTGGGGGTGGCCTTAGCTTATAAAATTCGGGGGACAGTCCCTGAGTGAGAGAGTGATTACTCGAACTCAGGTTAAGGCGGCCCTTGGGGTCATTTCCTTTAGGGGATAGCAGTCCCTAAGTGGAGGTGGCCTTAGCCTATAATATTCGGGGGGCAGTTCCCGAGTGAGAGAGTGATTATTCGAAATCAGGTTAAGACATCCCTTGGGTTCGTTTCCTTTAGGGGATGGAATCCTCGAGCGGGGGTGGCCTTAGCCTATAAATTCAGGGGGCAATTCCTGAGTGAGAGAGTGATTATTCAAACTCAGGGTAAGGAGGCCCATGGTCTTGTTCTTTTAGGGGATCGGAAGTAGGGAATTCCTTGAGAAATGTAAAGGAAAAAGTTTAAAAAGACAAGATGTTTGTAATAAAGAGACTTCTCTTTATTCTTGTGCATAATAGTAATGTATGTGTACATGCTCTGTGTCGGGGTTCGAGCAGTCTATGTGGGCACGGTTCATTTGACTGTTTGGCCTTTATGTTAAATCCTATCGATCGAGACCCTTCAATCCCGAAGTCTCTTTCCATGCTAAAGTTGATATCAGAGGGTAATGTACCCTAGTGTGCGGGGTTGACCGAAGAGGGGCCCCCAACACTGTTATGATCATCGTCACAGGTTCGTATCCGGCCTTCAATTCTAAGTTAGCACGATTTACTTGTTGCCTCGTTAAAAACCTTGCCGGAAAATCCATTTGAAACAAAACCGATTCAAGGGAAAAAGAGTGCAACGCGTGCTTTTGGACCTAAAATCTCGTACTTTTCCTTGTCAATCACCTGCAAGAGTTAGTCCAAAATATAAGTAAAAGGAAATTGATGGGTCATACCTTAGCAGTAATATTGTTTCAGGTGAGCTACATTCCAGTCGTTTGGTAGTTGCTCGCCATTCATGTGCTTTCCATGGAGTTTCGCCCAGACCCGCTGCTTCTCCGATCTCCGTTATACGGCTGATACCGATCCCTGTTTGGCCTCGGTTCGCGATCGATATCTCTCTTAGCTTTGTCGAGGGTTCTGACAGGATAGACGGACCCCGAAGGGGCCCCGAGTTGATCGTCTTTGACTCTGATTTTTGAGTGATATCGGTTATGCGCGTCGGCCCATGTAACAGTTGGGTATTCTATTAAGTTCTGCTTCAGCTGCTGTGAAGCCACCGAGCTCCGAATATTATGCTCTTGAGTGAAAGCTTGAACAGGGACACGAACTCTCTGAGCATCTCGTTATCCTTATGTTTTACGTTGAAAAGGTCCGATTTCCTAGTCTCGACCTTGATGGCACCTGCATGTGCCCTTACGATAGAATCTGCAAGCATAGCAAATAAATAAAAAAAATTAGAAGGTACATTATCGTTAACTAAGAAGGCGATCGATTGGCTTGGAGAGGAAAGGAAACCCGGGACTGAAAACAAAAAGGATAGGAATGAATTGAATAAATATCATATCATAGCTCCCTTAGACAGGGTCTCCCCAAAAATTTTCAACAGAACAGACTCGATCTCATCGTCCTTCAGGTCGTTCCCTTTGATAGCAGATGTATACGAGGTTACATGCTCGTTTGGGTCGGTCGTTCCATTAGACTTGGGGTATTTCAAGCATACGGAATTTCTTAGGAATCGGCTTCGGTGCCGCGCTCAGTGGAAAATGTTTTTGCACGAACTTTCTAGAATCCAGGCCCTTCAATATCTGAGGTGCTCTTGGGATTTGGTCTACCCTGAAATTGTAGGTTTCCACCTTTTTGTCGTTAGCCTCGATCTTCTTCTCCCCTGATTCTATCCGTTTTGTCAGCTCCTCGAGCATCTTTATAATCTCGGGGTTAGCCCCCGATTAATGTTCGTTTGACCTTTCTACGATCGGTTTATCCCTGTAGGTGACTTGCCGGGGAGGATCGGGCTCAACCCTGCTTGGTGCACAGCTTTGGTTCCGTAACTGAGCTATCGCCGCCTGTTGAACCTACAACATTTCGAAGATTACTCGTAGGCTGATCCTGTCTCCTTCAACGGTTTGTGTGTTTTGAGTTTCCGATCTGGCTCCACCACGAATGCTATTTTCAAGATCGGTAGGCAAGTTTGCATCGATAGCCACATGCAAATTAGCATCAATTAGATCTGCAATTGGAATTCCAGTGGGATCAGTAGGCGGTATCTTGTTACTGGGCGCTATGTTGTTATTATCACCTTGGTGGCCGGACTCGTTGTCAACATGCAGAGGTGCTGATTGAGAGTTTGACATTTTTGTACTTTAGACTGGAATCAAAGACACTTCAAAGAGCAAGTGTAAAGTAGTGTGTGTTATGGAGATTTGTATCAATAACCACTATTACCCTTGGCCCCACGGTGAGCGCCAAACTGTTTACCCTCAAAATCGGATAACAATTAAATTTTTACGTGGTTTTAAGGATACGTGATCTAACTTGATACAGAATGAGAAATCATATTAAGATTGAAATTAATGATAAGAAAAGTAAATGCAAACCACACAAGTTGAAAAACCTTGGCCTTGAAAGTTGATCACCCTCGAGTTGAAAATGCTACAATCGATGCCAGAACAGAGTAATGAGATAATAATAACTAGAAATGATAGTTTATTTCTTTCGGATGCGTGTTACAATGTGCTTTACAAATAGTCAGACCCCCCTTTATATAGTAGAGGAGTCATACTTTAGGTACAATTCTGAATAAGGTAAAAAATCTCATGATTTGCTAATTAATCGGTTTCATTGATACGTGCGGAGATTCCTGCCGTGATATCCGACCGGTCACAGATATTTCGGCCTTCCGTTATTTTGATTTGATAATCTTTTCTCGAGCTAATTTGGAATCGAGGTCAGTTCCCGGGTTACTGGCTCGATAATCTTGAAGATGCATGCTCTAACCTCGTGCTTAGGTTCAATAGAATCCAGAGTCGATCTTAAATCTATTATGTTTCATCCCTGGTATGTCATGCAATAGGCCAGTTCCGTTTCTACTGTATACAACTTCATTTTTCTTAACTTATTTTTTTTATCTTTTATTTTAAAATATAAATTAAATTATAAATATAAGAAGATTAACCAACATTTCTTACAATATAGAAAAACTAAATATTTACATGTACTTTAAATAATACTAAGAAAAGATACCATAATATACGAATTAAAATTCTAATTAAAAGAAACCAAATTTTTTTGTGTGTAAATTTTCTTTTTCCCTTTACAAATAGAAAACAAATTTGTACTATAAGTATGTGAATATTTTTGTAGTTTTTTTAAAATTGAATTATTATTTTTAAATAAAACCTATTAAGTGTAAGATAAAGTTTAAAATATTAAGATTAGACCTAGAAGTTAATATTTACACTAAAATAGTATAGAATTTGGGTGTGGACATAAATTAATTGTTCACAACATGCCTCTCTTTGCTTGGAAACTTGAAGAGTTTTCAGGCAAAGAAAATGAACAAGGTGACTGATTTTTGACCTCACTATTATTTAAAAAGGAAAAGAAGATAATAAAAAAAGGTGCGACCGAGCCTTGGTTTTACGCAGCCTATATACCCCAGGTTATAAAGGAATCAGGTCACGTGTAGTTCAAGTGGAAAATGACTAACAGAGTATGCTTGGATGGAGAGTCGAGCGAAATTCCGTCGAGGTTCTGATCCGCATTTCCTACTATTATTTCAAAATGAAAAGAAAATTACATACTCCTGAAATCTAAGAGTTACAAAATTCCTATCTAATGCCATCTGGAATCTTGTCTTGATTCTTGACTTGCCTCCCCCATTAACTTTAGACTGAAACTTGATGCTCTCGATGTAACAGACTATGAAATATTCTCACAGCTTGTTTCTTGATCAGATGATGAGAAGATAAATCTTGAGACCCTATGTCTCCACATGCATTATGTCAAAACTAGTTGCGGCTAATATTGAGATCAAACGTTCCACTTACTCTGGTGAGAAGTAGAATCTTATTTTTGCACATCCAATCCGTGCTTTGCAGAAAACCTACAAGCCATCGCAAACAAACAAAACGAATAAAAATTTTCTGCCCCAGTTTGCACTAGAAAATTTTTGTGAGTTATTGAAAATAAAATAACGTATCTTTGTTATTGAAGAATAAAGAATTGAAAAAGAAATGGTTTTTTCTTTATATATATATATATATAGGGGATGTCGTACTCTATGTTAACAAGAAGGAAGGCAATCAGGGGATGTAGTACCCTGTGTTGACAATAAGATGAGGCTCGTGGCACTCTAGGATGCTACTAGGGAATGTCGTACCCTATGTTGGAAGAAAGTAATGCAGCCAAGGGATGTAGTATCCTGTGTTGGCAATAAGATGAGGCTCATGGCACTCTAGGACGCTACTAGGGAATGTCGCGCCCTATGTTGGTAGAAAGTAATGCAGCCAAGGGATGTAGTACCCTGTGTTGGCAATAAGATGGGGCTTGTGGCGCTCTGGGAGGCTACTAGGGAATGTCGTACCCTATGTTGGCAATAAAATGAGGCTCTTTGAGAAGCTACTAGGGAATGTTGTACCCTATGTTGGCAAAAAGTAATTCAGCCAGGGATGTAGTACCCTGTGTTGACAATAAGATGAGACTCGTGGCACTTTAGAATGCTACTAGGGAATGTCGTACCCCATGTTGGAAGAAGTAATACAACCAAGCGATGTAGTACCTTGTGTTGGCAATAAGATGAGGCTAATGGCACTCTACGATGCTACTAGGGAATGTCTCACCCTATGTTGGCAGAAAGTAATGCAGCCAGGGGATGTAGTACCCTGTGATAGCAATAAGATGGGGCTTGTGGCGCTCTGGGAGGCTACTAGAGAATGTCGTACCCTATGTTGGCAATAAAATGAGGTTCTCTGAGATGGTACTAGGGAATATCGTACCCTATGTTGGCAGAAAGTAATGCAGCCAAGGGATGTAGTACCCTGTGTTGGCAATAAGATGAGGCTCGTGGTGCTCTGGGAGGCTACTAGGGAATGTCATACCCTATGTTAGCAATAAAATGAGGCTCGTGGCGCTCTGAGATGCTACTAAGAAATATCGTACCCTATGTTGGCAATTCAGTGAGGCTCGAGGCACTCTGAGATGCTACTAGGGTATGTTGTACCCTATGTTGGCAGAAGAATGAGGCTCGTGTCACTCCGAGATGCTACTAGGGAATGTCGTACCCTAAGTAGGCAGAAAGTAATGCGACCAGGGGATATAGTATCCTATGTTGGCAGTAAGGTGCGGCTCTTGGCTCTCTTAGATTCTACTAGGGAATGTCGTAGTCTATGTTGGCAATAAGAAATGCAACCAGGAGATGCAGTACCCTGTATTGAAGATAGGGTATTGGTTCCCTATAATGAAACTAAAATAACATTATTACATGTATATTAGAAGAAAATCAAGGATTTGGGAACTTCACTTTGTGATGTTCGTCTTTTCACAAACTGTTTCCTAAAATTGTTCTATTCCTATTCTGAACAAAAAAAAAGATTCGTCGGTTTTAAAATGGTGATCGGTTTGTGTCCTAGATTTATTGGGCGACTTGACCTTGCGTCCATTACACTTGTTAGAAAAGCTAACTCAGTCGATGGTCGTACAAATCGCCGGGAGATTCTGTTTTTACTTTCTGGAGATCTTCTTTCTCAACATCTAAACCTGACTATTTTGTGGCTATCACCAGTTGTGTTTATGGTGCAAACAACCTTGCTCCCAAAAAACCTTTTAATTGAGTAACTTTTGTTGACCCTTGAAACATTGTTCAGACATTCAAGCTTGTTGCTTGTCACGGAAAATCACATATAGCTTTATGCCTTTGCTCAAACGGTTTATGCCCAGCAATCTTTGCTTTATACAACTGGGAAACTGTAACCAATTTTGCGGCCTTTTCTTTGCTTTGCTTTGACAAAATTAGATTGAAAGGGACTCGAAAAAGTAATGCGAAAGAAAAAAAGAAGGTGAATTAATAGGTATTACAACTTAATCAAGAAGTGTCACTTTCAGAGGAAAAAATAAGAAAGGACTTATCTAGAGGAATATGCTGACTTTAATGAACATGACATGCACTTTGGACTGGATGCCTGATCCATCTAAACCGTCTAATTCTCGAAATCTGTTGTAAACTTCACTTCGAAACTGAGTTTTTTGTCTTTACCATCTTGTGCCAAGATATATGAAGACCTAAATCGATAAATGATGCCCTTTGTGGGTTTTCACCAAATGACCTCTCTCATTTGTCTTTCTCTCAACTCAACATTGCCTTATAGTGCCTGTGAGGGTTTTCACCAATAAGACTCTCTCATTTTATTTTGTTCTCTTTACAATGGCTGAGGCATCACCGTAGTATACCGACTTAGCATCCTCGAAAGCTGATCTGAAAGTCTTAACAGGGAAAGTAAAAAGAACTATTCAAATAAATTACAACTTTTGGAATCATTTTGATGGAACAACCGTCAAAAAAATAAAATAAAATCATGCCCCAGTTTCTTTGAATACTGAGGAAATATGGATTTGTGTTTTGGTATGACCGAACCCTAGAGTGAGGCTGCCTACGTATCCTTCCGGAATCAAGTCGAACATAGTTCAATTAACATGCACTTGTTTTGAATTTTTTTTTTTCATTTTTTCATTGTTTTTATTAAGTACATTGGTTCCATGGTAAAACAAAGAAATATAAACAAAGCTTCAAAGGGCTAACTAGGGCTGACCAGTGTTTAGGTAGCGAGAATGATAGCCTTTCGTCATCCCAACCTGAGAATGCTAAGTATAAAAATGCCCCAATAGAGGCATGTCAAACATAGTATCTCTTGACCGAATCTGCGTTGACGGATATATCTGTCACCCTTCCTTCTATATCTGCCAAGTGTATAGCTCCTTTCGACAATACTTTCTTGATGAGGTAAGGACCTTGCCAATTCGGAGCGAACTTTCCTTTTGCTTCTTCCTGGTGCGGAAAGATACATTTCAAAATAAGTTGTCCTACCTCGAATTGTCTTGGGTTCACTTTCTTATTGTAAGCACGTGCCATTCTTTGTTGGTATAACTGACCAAAACAAACTGCCGCCAAACGCTTTTCATCAATCAAACTCAACTGTTCCAATAGGGACTTGACACAGTCAGTGCCCTCGATCCCTACTTCAACACTGATTCGGAGAGAGGGAACCTTAACTTCAGCAGGTATGGCCGCTTCAGTGCCATAAACTAACTAGTAGGGTGTTATGCCAACTGATGTACGGACAGTTGTCCGGTATCCCAAAAGATAGTTTCTCGTGCCATTGTCTTGGCCCTTGGACCATCTTCCTAAGAATCTTCTTGATGTTCAGATTTGTAGCTTCAACAGCCCCATTAGCTTTGGGCCGGTAAGGAGTAGAATTGCGGATGCTCAATTTTAAATTGTTCACATATCTCCTTCATCAGATGATTAGTAGCATTATCTGTGATAATGGTTTTTGAAATAGCAAATCGACAAATGATATTGGAGTGAACAAAGTCTACTACTGCTTTCTTCGTAACTGCTTTCAACGTAATAGCTTCCACCCATTTGGTGAAGTAATCAATTGCACCCAAGATGAATCTGTGACCATTTGATGATTTTGGCTCGATTGGGCCAATGACATCCATACCCCAAGCAACAAAAGGCCAAGGAACGGACATAAGATACAACTCTAAAGGAGGTGAGTGAATCAAATCATTGTGAATCTGACACTGGTGTCACTTGCAAACAAAACAAAAACAATCTCACTCTATAGTAAGCCAATAATATCCTGCCTGAAGGATTTTCTTTGCTAGAACATATCCATTCATGTGCGGACCACATACTCCTGAATGCACTTCATTCATAATCATTTCAGCTTCTTTGGCATCCACATATCTCAACAAATTCAAATCCGGAGTTCTTTTGTATAGGATTTCCCCACTCAAAAAGAAACCATTAGAGAGTCGCCTAATAGTTCTCTTTTGATCCCTATTAGCATGTTCCGGATATTCTCTTATTTTCATAAACTGTTTGATATCACGGTATCATGGTTCACTATCTTGTTCTGCTTCAATTGTATTGCAAAAACCATGTTGATCCCAAATTTGAATTTCTAATGGGTCAATGTGAGTATTACTCGTATATTGAAGCATTAAGGCCAGGGTGGCCAAGGCATGAGCTAATTCATTGTGAAACCTGGGAATGTACCTGAACTCGATGGACTTGAACCTTTTGCTAAGATCCTCTACACATTGTTAATATGGAATGAGCTTGATGTCTCGAGTCTCCCAATCACCTTGAGCCTGCTGAATAAGCAAATCTGAATCTCGCATCACCAGCAGTTCATGCACATTTAGGTTTATTTCCATGTCCAAGACCATGATGCAAGTTTCATATTCTGCCGTGATGTTTGCATAGAAGAAATAAAGTCGCACCGTGGCAAGGTAATGTTGCGCAGTAGGTGATACCAGAATCGCCCCAATCCCTACGCCTTTGATGTTAACAGCCCCATCAAAGTATAGTTCCCAAATTTGACTGTCATCTTGGGCTACTTCTTCAACTAAATTAACCTCTTCATCTGGGAAGTATGTGTTCAAAGATTCATACTCATCATCAACCGGGTTTTCTGCATAGATGATCATCCAAAGCTTGTGCCTTCATGGCAGTACGGGTGACATAAACAATATCAAACTCTGTGAGCAAGATTTGCCACTTTGCCAATCAGCCAGTTAGCATCGGTTTATGAAAAATGTACTTCAGGGGATCCATTTGGAATATGAGGTAAGTTTTATAGGCCAAAATATAATGTCGAAGTTTCTGGGAGATCCAGATTAAAGCACAACATGTCCTTTCCAAAAGAGTGTATTTGGCCTCATAAGTGGTGAACGTTTTGCTCAAATAATAGATTACTTGTTCCTTTTTTCCTGTGGCATCATGTTGACCCAGAACACAACCAATGGAACTATCCATCACTAACAGATATAAAAACAAAGGCCTACCAGGTTCCGGCAGGACCAAAATAGGGGGATTTGAAAAATATTCCTTAGTCTTGTCAAAAGCTTCTTGGCACTCAACTATCCATTTGATAGCGGCACTCTTTTTCAACAA
Organism: Nicotiana obtusifolia; assembly: GCA_002018475.1. Taxonomy (NCBI): domain Eukaryota; kingdom Viridiplantae; phylum Streptophyta; class Magnoliopsida; order Solanales; family Solanaceae; genus Nicotiana; species Nicotiana obtusifolia. Next base: position 108,649 of record MCJB01023730.1, read on the forward strand.
CTTGAAAATAGGCTCACATGTGGTTGTAAGCTGTGCGATGAACCTTCTGATGTAGTTCAACCTCCCGAGTAAACTCATGACTTCTATTTTGTTCTTCCGGGGAGGCAGCTCTCGAATAATCTTTATCTTGGAGGGATCTAACTCAATGCCTTTTCGACTAACTATAAAACCAAAAATCTTCCCAGAAGGAACTCCAAATGCAAATTAGGCTGGATTGAGTTGAGATTGTACCTTCGAAGCCTTTCGAAGAACTTTTTCAAGTCTTGCACATGGTCAACTTGTATTCTGGACTTAATGATCACATCATCAACATACACTTCAATCTCTTTATGCATCATGTCATGGAATATGGTAGTCATGGCCCTCATGTAAGTTGCCCCCGCATTCTTCAAAGCAAATGGCATGAATATATAACAATAAGTTCCCCATAGAGTGGTGTAGGCAGTCTTTTCTGCATCTTCTTCATCCATCATAATTTGGTGATCTCCGGCATAACAATCCACAAAAGATAGGATCTCATGTTAAGAACAATTTTCAACAAGGATATGAATGTTGGGTAAAGGAAAGTTGACCTTTGGACTTGCTTTGTTTAAATCCCTATTCAACACATACTCTGATTTTCCCATCCTTCTTTGGCACTGCCACAACATTTGCTAACCATGTAGTATATCGGACGACCCTGATCACATGTGCGCTTAGTTGCTTTGTGATTTCTTCTTTAATCTTATCACTCATGTCTGTCTTAAACTTCCTTTGTTTTTGCTAGATTGGTGGAAAATTAGGATATGTGGGATGCTTATGAACTACTTAAATCGGCACTCAAGCCCGGCACGTCATCATACGACCAAGCAAATACATCTCTGTACTCAAACAAAACTTGAATTATGGCATCTCTAGTCTTTTGTTCAGTATGAATGCTTATCTTTGTTTCTCTGGTTTCTTCAAGACTTCCTAGATTAATTGCCTTAGTTTCATTTAAATTAGGCTTAGGCTTATTCTCAAATTGATCTAATTCCCTTTTTATTTCCTTAAAAGCCTCATCTTCATCATACTCAACTTCTTGATTCATTATTTTGAGATTAAACAACTTTTTAAGATCAGGGCATGAATTCTAAATGCATGTCATGTTTTTTAAGCCAGCATTAGCAAAACTGAAAATGATAAGAAATTTTAAAAAATTAGGGAAAGGAAAAGACAAAATTTTACTATGAAACTGGAACTTCATTTCATTGAATTTGAAAGGATAGAAGGTTTAACATCAAAGCAAGGTGATTAAACAAAATTATCTGGATTACAACCCTAAAAATAATCTAAATACAGAAAAAGCAACATACAGACTATCAAGACTCCTTCTTGATGGGAAGAGGAGTTGCTTCCTAGTTGTTGAGCGAGGTCTCTGGACCAATCAACTAAATACCTGCACAACTAGGGCCGTTACCAACTTGGACCATATTGATATCATAGAACATGTCCTTGAGACCAGGGAAAACTTCATCAATGTCATCCTGAGTAGAAATATTTTGGACTTCTTCAAATTGTGGCTTGACAAAAGAATAGGTAATGTGAAGGATTGGATTGGACAAATTCCAACCATTCTTTTTGCGGGACTTAGTTATGTCTATGTCAGCTGATGTTGATTTAAAACCCAAGCCAAAGGTATCTTTCTTTGAAAAAGGAGCAATGGGGTTCACAATTCCTTGCAGAGAACATCCTAATCCTTTTCCTGGTTCATAGTCGTTCCTCAACATCAGCACAACTACCATCATGGATGTGGCTGAAAGACGAGGATGTAGAATTGGTTTTCCTTCTTCCAATTGGTCAACCTCAATCAACTCAAAATATTGATATCTGATGGATTCAAATACTTCCTTGGCCTCGATACATGGAAAGGACGAGTCTTTATAGACGGATGAGTCATCCTCCCCGTGAACAACAATTTCTTGCTTGTCATACTCGAATTTGATCATTTGATGTAGGGTGGATGGTACAGTTTCGGCCATATGGTTCCAAGGCCTTCCTAGAAGAAAATTATAGGAAGTTTCCATATCCAACACTTGAAAATACAACATTAAAATCAACCGGGCCGATTGTCATGGTGAGTTCGATTTCCCCAATAGAATCTCTTCTTGAACCATCAAAACATCTAATGCTGACATTACTAGTCTGAATTCTGATAGTGTTAATGTTCAGCTGCTATAGAGTAGAAAGAGGGCATACATCTACACTTGAGCCTCTGTCAATCATAACTTGTTTTACGTAGTGCCCTTCACATTTGACCATAAGATGCAGAGCTCTATTGTGTCCAGCCCCTTCCTCAGGCAAATCATCATCGCTAAAAGTAATTCTGTTTACTTCAAAGAATATTTCAGCCATTTTTTCTAGCTGATTCACCGTTTTCTTTTCTGAGATATATGCCTCGTTGAGAGTTTTGATCAACACACGGGCATGCTCTTCCGAGTGCAAAAGCAAAGATAACAAAGATATCTGAGCAAGTCATTTCCTTAGTTGGTCAATGATTGATATTCTTGCATTTTCATCTTCTTAGGGAATTCCTCCTCTTCTTTTTCTGCAACAGGTGCTTTCACTTGTAAGTGACTTTCCCTAGCTTGCTTAGCTTTTCTCAATTCCTCTGCAGAGTAGCACCTTCCAGAGCGGGTCAAGCCCCCTGTTTCATCTGTTTCTTCCACTATCTCTTTTTCTCTGTATGTCATGATAGTCTTGTTATAATTCCAGGGAATAGCTTTTGTGTTTGTCACTAGGAGTTGTGCAACAAGTCGTATCACGACTGGCTCTGTTATATTTCTCAAACCATTATTCGGAACGATCTTTTGAATGCCCCCAAGGATGTAAAGTTTTGGCCCGCCCAATTGTGCTTCCAGGGACATAGAGAATCATTTTTCCAAAACCTACCAAGTTCAAACTAGAACTTGCACCTTTCACAATCAACTGTGCCAATTGCGGCGGGCTTACTGTCACTTTTGGTTCTTGCCCTATGGTTCCAACAACCATCTCTGTCTTGCCAGGCTGCTTATAATCTCGATCATCACAAGTCATCGCAATAAAATGTGTATTATTATGAGCTGGGAGCAGATTGCTTGTGATATTAGGAGTATCCTCATTGTTTGTCACCACAATTGCCTTTGCTTCAATCAAATCTTCAATGGCTTTCTTTGACGTCCAAAAATTTTTGGTATTATGACTTTAGGTGTTAGAGTGATACTCACATCTTGCATTTGAGTCAAAACCTTTTGAATTTGGATTCACATAGCGTGGCATGATAGGTTCAATCAACCGCAACTGCATCAATTTTCGAAGTAGGCTTGTATATGATTCTCCAATTGGGGTGAACTCTTTCTTTGGCTGCTGTTGTCTCACATATTCCTATCAGGGACGAGGATTATATGGCGCCTGAAAATTCGGCCGGAGTTGACGGGAGCCTTGTGGAATCGGTGCCCGCCATTGTTGGTGATTGGGAGGCCAAACATAAACCTGAGCATTAAACATTGTGTATTGTTGTGGGGGAACTGAGTATCGAGGACCCTGAGGCGGATAATAATGTTGAGGAGAATTGGATTGTCCTTGTTGTAATTGCACATAAGAAGGAACTATTCCTCTTTGAACTCCCCTAAAGCCAGATGCTATCATGGATCCTTCGTCCTCCTTTTTTTGATTTCTGAAACTGCCTGATCCACTTTGAATTTCTTGCGTAGTCGCCTTAAGGTCTTCCTGACCCATAATTTTTCCCGACATCATGCCATTCTCAACTATTTGTCCAATCTTAATCGCCTCAGCAAAAGGTTTGCTAATGGCAGCTAACATGTAATAGAGGTAATCATTATCGTGATCTTGGAGAAAATAGTCAATCATTTATGCCTCTTTCATTGGTGGTTTGACCCTAGCAGCCTGCTCCCTCTATTTGATTGAATATTCTCTAAAGCTTTCTATCGGATCTGATTACGGTATGTTTGGAAGAATAATGTCACTAATTCAGCTTAGAATTGGGCTGTGGTTCTTGTTGGTTGAGAGAACTCCATGAATTGTTGATTTGGTGAGTGGTTATGAGTATCTGCATGTTTCATTCACCATTGGCAGTGTACGAAGGTTTGGAACAAGGTTTTAGTTGATATGAGGTTCATTCCCGGTAGTAGATTTGTTTTTGAGCAGCTAATGTGATAGGAAATTATTGCTACGAGTATGTGATTTATGTGGTATATTATGTGAATACATCTTGAGTTATGGTTATGGCTTGATACAACTTGTTTAGACTTATACAGTGTGTAGATGCAAGATTCAAGTCTTGTTAGGAATTCTGTATGTTGGAAATTGGGTGCCAAGGTTTATGGGCTAAGGTTGAAGGAAGAATCTTCCATTATGTTGAGTTGATAAACATATCCCGATTGCGGTGACGTGGGATCACCCCTGGGTATGTGCACGGTAAGGTTACATAGTGAATTGATGGCTTATGAATGACTCTTGGAACATTAGAGGATGAAAGTATGTTTAAGTGGGGAAGAATGTAACGACCCACCAGTTGTTTTGACCATTTGCATTCAGTTCAGCTGTTTAAAGTCTTGAGTAGCTTCATATGATGTAATATGACTTGTGTGAATCGTCGGTTTTGGTTTTTTGGTAATTCATGATTGATTTGGAAGAATAGTTCTCAACTAGGAACTTTAAGTTAGAAGAGTTGACCAAGTTTGAATTTTGTATATTTAACCTCGGATCGGAGTTCTGATGGTTCCGTTAGGTCCAGATGATGATCTTGGACTTAGGCGTATGCCCGAATTTGCGTTTGGATATTCCTAGATTGTTTCAACACTATTTGGGGAAAATTGGCAATTTGGACCTTTGGAAGTTCATAGGTTTGACCGGGAGTTGAATTTGATGATATCAGGTTCAGATTGTGGTTCCAGGAGTAGGGATAGCTTCGTTATGTCAATTGAGACTTGTGTGTAAAATTTGAGGTCATTCCATGTTCATTTGATATGATTCGGCACGAGTTTTTGAAGTTGAAAGTTCATAAAGTTTGATTTGAGGTTGGATTCGTGATTTTGATGTTGTTATGTCTGATTTGAGGCCTCGAGTAGGTCCATGTTATGTTTTGGAGTTTGTTGGTATGTTCGGACGGGGTCCCGAATGGCTCGGGTGAATTGCGGACATGCTTTGGATCATCTTTAATTCATGTGTGAGGGCTGGTCTTTGCTAGACCTGGTGTGACTGCACCTGCCGAATATTGAGCGCAGGTGCGGAGCCGAAAATGTGGTCATGTGGGCGCAGAAGCAAAGTATGGCTGGAACAAGGATTTCCGTATAAGTGGGAAGTGGACCACATCTACTATAGCGCAAAACGGAAGATGCGATCGCAGAAGCGAGGATGGGCGCAGAAGCGCGTTTTGTATCGTATCTGCGTTCGCGCAGAAGTAGGGCCTATTGCGCAGGTGCGGAAGCGGAGTTTTGTCGCAAAAGCGACAACGCAGAAGCAACCCTTTTTATCGCAAATGCGAAAATAGATGGGCAAAAGTTATAAATCGAGGGTTTAGTTCATTTTAACACATTTTGAGTTGAGAAGCTCGGATTTAGGCGATTTTGGAGGCGATTTTCACCACATGGATTAGGCTAAGTGTTTTATACTTGGTTTTGATTATATTTCATGAATCTATCTTCGTTTTTGGCATTTGATTAATGATTTCAAATGAGAAAATTGCGGGTTTTTTGTCTAAACTTTCCTAAAGTGAATTTTCGAGGTTTGAACATCGATTCGGAGTCGAATTTGAGTGAAATTACTATAGATGGACTCATAATTGAATTGGTTGTTGGATTTTGTGAGTTTTGTCGGGTTCCGAGGTGTGGGTATAGGTTTGACGTTTTTGTTGACTTTGAGTTAATGTGTAAAAATTCGACCTTTATCATTTAGGATTGTTTCCTTAGGAATTATTTGATGTATTTGAGTTTCTTTTGGCTAGTTTTGAGTCATTCGGAGGTTGTTACGCATGGGATAGCATTTCCAGAGTATTTTTTTGGCTTGCTCAGTATTGGATCTGGCTTGTTCTAGGTAAGTAACACTTCTAAACTTGAGTTCAGGGTATTTATCCCTGTGAAGCATGTTGTTGGTGTTGTTTTGGCGTGACGCAAATACGAGGTGACGGACACGTGGCATGCACCGTGGTAAACATGAACCAGGTTGATTATTTATTGAGTTGCTATCCAGTCTTGTTTTATCTATGAAATTCCTATTTGTTAGAGTAATTGAGTTGTGATACATGCTAGAAATCATGTTTAGGCTATGTGTTTATTCGGTTGAGACTTTATGAGGTTATTTTTGTTGTTTTGAGTTATCTGCTTTAACTGCAATTACATACTTAGTCATGGTTCATCATTTTCATATCATATCTCAGTCTCTATTTATAATTCGCTATTACATCACATGTTATCGTTGTTTGGGCTGAGTGGTACAAGATTGTGAGCTCTTGAGCCTTGAGATATTGATGACTGCGGTGGGCCTTAAAGCCATGTTGTGAGTGTTGTTGTGGATCAGGCTGCACGCTACAGTTGGCCATATTGGCTTGATTACTATTATTATTATTATTATGGATCGGGATGCATGCCGCAGCAGATCTTATTGGCTTATTTATTATTGTGGATTGGGAAGCATGCCACTGCAGGCCTTATAGGCTTTATATTAGTGCTTGAGTAGGATCCGCCCCTCTAGAGCCTGACATACAAGTAATGAGCGCAAGCACAGTGATATACATGCACGTGCTTTGGTGAGGGGATTATGAGCCAAGCACCCGTACAGTGCTGAGTGATTTTGTGTGTGTGTGATGAAGTGGGTAAATGAGAAAGACGACTTGATTATGTTGAGGGTGAGAGTACCTGGGAATATCACCGTGAAATCATTCATTTGACATGCATACTTGGCATGTAGGCATAAAGATGCATTTTTCCTCATGCTATACGATATTGTGACATTCATGATTTGACATGTACACTCGACATGTAGGCATTGAGATGTACATTCCTCCTGCTACATGGTATATGATAATTAATAACTTGACATGCATATTGACATGTAGGCATAGAGATGTACTTCCTCATTCTATCTTATAATGAAATATCTTATCTGTTGTTGAAAGTTTGGGAAAAATCAATGTTTTATGCTATACTCATATTTTTATAATTTCGGTGAAAGATTTGGGTTTTAATGTTATACCTGAAAAGCATGTCTATTTTTCCGTAACTATGAATGAGCAGAGCATAAAATCTTTTGAGTTATTACTTGTACTGCTTTCACTATATTGTTACGAGTTATTTTTGGCTATTGGTGTTGGATTCTGACCATTTTCCGGGCTCGTCACTACTTTCAACCTATGGTTAGATTTGTTACTTATTGAGTACATATGGTCGGTTGTACTCATACTACACTTCTACACCTTGCGTGCAAATTTTGGAGCTGTTGTTGCTGTGTATGGAGGGAGCTGGCATTAAAGATGTACCTGCGTTCTAATTATAGCTGCCTCTTGTTCTTGGTAGCTTAAGATTTGTAAATCTGTTTATGTATATTTCGAACAATATACTTATTTCATACTAGCTCTGTAAACTCTAAGTCTTTGAAGCTCATAATTTGTACTACCAGTCCGTGGGTTGTTGTATAAAAGTTCAGTTATCTCATCATTTATTTTCTCAGTAAATCTCATTTGAATTGGATTATTGTTAATTGGCTTACATAGCGGGATGGGTTAGGTTCCATCATGAAAACTTGGATTTTAGGTCGTGAAAAGTTGGAATCAGAGCTCTAGGTTCATAGGTTGTACGAGCCATGATCAAGTGTCTTGTAGAGTCTTGTGGATCGGTATGATGGCGTCCATTTCTATATTCGAGAGGCTGCAGGGCATTTAGGATAAACTTCCAATCTTTCTTTCCTTATCGTGCAACATTGATTCATCTTGAAGCGTATCTCTTTGAGTTCCTTCCCACTCACTCGTATGCGTATGTGAGCGTTCGATATTAGCTGTGCATCAACGGCTTAAGATTCCATGGATGAGGTGCGAGATGTGTTTTTTGTGTTTTGGTGATGGTCTGGTATGAAGGACTTGAGGCCATGTTTAGACCGCGGCTTAGGCTGGGTAGTTTCAATTGTGTGAGCATGTGCTTTTGGACTTATATGTCCGGTAGTGTCCCTATAAGTGGAATTTATGGCTCAGTGAGTGGTTGGATGGCTATATGATGAGTATGATGTGACTGCAGGATATATTCAGATGATTTGAATGTGATGCTGAGGGATCTTTCATGTTGTCCAATTATGGGATGAAGTAGATTCCTATGTCTTGTTGACGAGTTTATACTTGGGAAATTAAGTGATTTCATGATGGTTGTGGCCATGGTAGGGCATAGTGAAATGCTAGTTTGGGGCTAAGTAAGTGGGTTATCTCCTGCGGGATGGTCTATAGATATGTGATCCTTATAATGTTTGTGTGGAGAGTTTCTTTCTACTAGTGGGTTACATGTTTTGCAATTTGAGTTTGGATCGGTTGAGAAAGTGACCTGACTGTCACGAGGATGAATGCGAGCTTAACGGATGATTCGAGGTATTTTATGGTTTGTGTTGCATGATCTCATGAAGGATTTAGTTGAATTTTAGTGCAAGATTATGGGAGTAATACAGTATGGGTATTGTTAGTTATCGAATGTTATGTTCTATGGCTTTGAGCCAAGTGCGGGAGTCTGCTATCGACCATTTGATTGCATGGTTATGTGTTGTATTAGTTTCGATCAGAGGCATACTTGTGGATCGGTTATAACATGCAGAGGTTGGTTTTATGGATGACTTAAGCAAGGAAATTTCTAGATGCATGATGCATTACACCTTATGGATATATGGAGGTCTTGGAATGGTTTGGGTTTGCGATTTGTGATGTATGTAATGAACTAAGAAAAGGGATTCACTCGGTTGCTTAGAGGTGTGGATTACGTCTTTAGGTGTTGGTGTGCTGATGAAGCACATGTTGTTCCGCTTGTTTCAGTGGCGCATTTGAGATTTGTATTGGGTGGAGGACCCTCAAGGAGGTTCTAATGCATTCAATTCATATGTGTCACTTGAGGAATTTCTGGAATTGTAAATGGCTAAAATATGAGATTTACATTGGGTGGTGTTGAGACTCGCAGTATTTCTACATCATTATGGCTTCTACATTTCAATATCAAAAAGGAAAATGAAGTAGTTTTAGATTCACATAAGGTCTCTTCGGAGTGAGTATCTCGGCTGCGGTATTTGTAGGTACTCAAGAGGTAATAAAGAGGCGTATGGGCTTTAGGACGACTTGGTTTCATGCTAGGATCTCTTGTGATGAGCTTTGGGTAAGGATCATTGTGTTTTGGGAAGGAGAAGTGTTAACTTGAAGCAACTCAGGAGGATCTCGGAATAGGGCAGCTTAATAGTAGGTTGGACCAATATGACGATGATATAATCGGTTCTTTTGGGTTCTTATGATGTGGTGAGGCTCTACTGGTCTTTTGTGGAAATATTCTTAAGCTTTGGGCGACCTACGTAACTTAGTTGAGTTAGAGAGATTCAATTCTAATGGCTTGGTTTTGTGCAAATGGGTTTTGAGGAGTTCTTGATGGTTTCTACCACGATTTGAGATCGATATTTCCTACCGGCATGAGGAGTATGTTGCGTATTGTGATTTTCTCTTGGATGGGATCAAGTGGAAGGTTCCTGGCGAATTGAGTATGTATTATTCTCGTGACTCAGAGTTAACAATGGGGTTCTCATGTTTTCATATGATGGCATGATAGATGCGGTGCGTCATGTGGGATTGAGATTTACATGTACAAGGTTGTGGTTATGTTTCGAAAGGAGGGTCATGAGTTCTATGCAGCACATACGATTTCAGATGGCGAGAAAAATGTTGACATATTTGGTATTACCTGAGAAGAGTGTACATTTCAAAAGGTGCAATGTGTTTTGACTTACAGACTTTTCATTGGTATTGCGGTACTTGCCTGGTTGATTGACTGCTTATGTTCATATTTTGCTTTATGGCATGAGGGAATGATAGAAGTATTTCTCGTGGGATGGTTGTGTATGAGATATGTGTCAGTCATTCGAGTGGTGGAGTTGGGATCGGTTATGGTGATTCGTATGCTCTTGTGGTTTGGAGACTGGGAGTCTTAGAGGCAGATCGTTTCTTGGTTGCGGACTGTGTAGATATGGCCAAAGCTAGACAGCCAATAGTATGTGCTATGGTTAGGTTATGTGGACTGTTGGACGGTTATTTATCTATTGTGGATGACCGGAGTTGATTTGGGGCCCATTGGTAGGCCCAATGAGAATGTGTATTCTACACCAGGCTGAATTTGTTGACTCAACACGGTTAGTGTTGAGGGATGATCATTCAGCTAAAGTTGATCTTGTTTATTTTCTGATATGTTCTATGCGTTACTCTTCAATGCTACAATGGGTGGTGATATCTTAGCTAATTACACACTAGATGTGTTTCTGTTTGGGCCTTATGGCAAAATTCGAGCGAAATGGTCATTGGGGTGTTGAATGGTTGATTGTGCCTTGGTTATGGTCTTTCCGGGTTGTGGTATATTGTGTTATTTTCTTCTCCATGGTTATGGTCTTGCACTTCGTGTACTGGATGTCGAATTGTGTGTGGTTGATGATTTTGAGCATTGTGGCTTGTGGTATTTCATATGGATCGGTGTTTAGATGAGGTCACGCATTGCAGCGGGGTTATGTTGGGATATATTCCTGTGTGATAGATTCGCGAGTCTTGGTTCTTCTATGTGTGATGGGTTCATAGCAAAGCGTTTGTGGTAGTACTTGTTGAGCTTGCAGGGCGGTTCTCTCATTTGAGTCATTTTCCATGTTTGAACACATTTGAATTGTTACTTATTGGTGCATGGATTGCATGGTTTGTGGCCTTAGGTTGTATTGGTGTGGCATGTCAGTAGAATAGCTATGTTTGATGACATGAGGTTAATGGACCTGGAACGGGTGCTATCAGATCTGATTACGATATGTTTGGAAGAATAATATAACTAATTCGGCTTAGAATTGGGCTGTGTGATGCAATATAAACGAAAGTTGCTCTTACCAAATGATGCAATATTAAATGCGGAAACGAGAAAACAACAGATAGAAGCAAGACGCTCTATGAATTATCAAGATAACAAGTAGGAACTAGTCTACTTACCTTCTTTATGAAATCAAGGAGTACCTATACTATACGAACGACAGTCAAGACAACGATTGTCTTGCAAATTGTTCGATCAAACAAAGAACGAGTTTTATTTTGAATCACACCAAAATTGGACAAGTTAAAAGTCACATGAGATTTGGGAGCAAAGTGCTGCGGATTTTCTTTTATAAAAATAATGTAAGGTGCTGAAAATAATGAAGTCTTTAGGCTTATGCAGATTGAGCCTTTACAAAAATCAACTAGGAAAAGAATAACTAGTTAACCTAAATCAACTAGGAAACAAATAACTAACAAAAAAGCCACAATTTGGCTAAGTTTAAAGAATAGTCACACAGGACCCCTTAAGTAATAATCAATGTCTTTTACAGCAACACAATAATACAACATAAACACAAATGTACATCTTCAACACAAGATTCGTCCATAGCAAGATTTATGGACGCTTGGCCCTTCTTCAAGTCTAACCAACGCCTTTTCTTGTCTTATCCGACATGCTACCCGCTTCTTCCATCATTGCAGAATGATAGCATGGATGTAGCTTCTTCCAAGACATGAACGTAGCTTGACCAGGTTGGCCTGCATCATTCTCCCCTTCTTGAGAGGATGTCGTCCTCGAAATCTAACCATCAAAGCGGCATTACCTGCAACATATGGAGTTAAGTCAGAAACGTTGAACGTCTTAGAAACACTATTCTCACCAGGCAGGTCTATAACATAGGCATTATTATTGATCTCCTGCAACACTTGGAATGGACCAAGTCCTCATGGGGAAAACATGTCCACATATTCCTGCAAAACATAATCAACAACACTAGGCAGGGGGTGAACGTTAGTAGAAACTTCATCATTAGAACTCAAGTAAACACCCTTATGAACTAGGCAAATTAACAATTTAGAACGATCATTACCTCGCAAATACTGATCTGGTTGCATCATAGCACAAATACTACCTGGTAGGGTCGATGTGCTAGTAGGGCTCACGGCTTCGGTTTTGGTCTCCATTGGAGCCTTAACTCTAGTCGCCTCTTTCAGCTCCCCCATGCGCTTGTAATCATCACTAACCTGTTTAGGTGTCAAGGGCTTAAGTACATAACTCTTGCCCTCCAGCTTGGCCGTATAAGTGTTGGCCTTTCCATCATGATCAACACATCTATCAAACTGCCAAGGCCTGCCCAATAGTAAATGGCACGCCTGTATAGGCACTACATCGCACAAGACTTCATCTTGATAAGCTCCCACCTTGAACTTAATAAGTGCCTGCTTTACCACCTTTAACTCACCACATTCACTCAACCACTGCACTCGATAAGGATGGGGATGTTTCCTCGTAGGTATACTAAGTTGAGTCACTAACGTGTGGCTTACGACATTAGTGCAACTTCCGGAATCAATTATCATCGAGCACACCTTTCCTTTCATCCTATATCTAGCATGAAACAAGTTCTCAAGCTGCACATCTCCTTCCTCCTATACGCTCATAGTGCTCAAGTACCTACGTACCACTAAGAACATATTCACACCCTTTTCTTCTAACTCTTCTTCACCAGACTCAACCAATTCCGCCCCCTTATCTTCATCAATCTCCCCTTCACTTTCTTTTTCACACACAGTACCATAATCAAGAATTAGCATGGTCCTCTGTGTTGGACAATCCTTAGCGAAATGTTCATAGCCTTTGTATTTGTGATAGGCGAGTTGAGTTGAGTTTTAGAAATACCTCTGTACCCCTTAGGATCAGGTTTAGGTTCCGTGACTTGGGTTGGTTTCTTAAGCTCTCGGCTTTGGCTTGCTCCCCCAGTGTTTGGTGTTTTCCACTCTTTGTTTCGACGTATGGAAGTGGAATCGGAACCCCCTCTATAGCGAGCTGCTCTGCTTTCTTTAATCATCTTTTCAGCTTCGATGATAGCTAAGAAAACATCATGAAAAGCAACAAATGCATGTAGCCTCAACTGATTGGAGATATCATTATTCAACCAATTCTTGAACCGGATGATAGCCTCATCTTCTTCTTCATCTTCCATGTCAAGTGATAGACGGATTTTCTCAAAGTCATCATAGTATTCTTCCACGGACTTCAACCCTTGCTTCAAGTTATACAACCTCCGTAACTGCTCTTGCTTGTGCTGTGGGTTTACATACTTACAGGTCATTATTTGCTTCAATTCCAACCATGTTGTGCGTGCAGGCTGGTTATGTCAAACTCTGGATCTTTTCTCAGCCTCCCACCAAGTAGAAGCATAGGACTCGAAAGCAGCAATGGCATATGTAGCCTTCTTCTCCTCAGTCATATCATTTATTTCAAATATCCACTCAACTTGACATTTCCATTCTGAAAATTGGTCAGGATCACTAGTTCCTTTGAAAGTAGGGACAGTAACCTTAACACTGTTCAAAGCATTATCTCGGACATTTTCTCAGCCACCTTGGATCGGTTGGATCGGTTTTGGAAGTCCTCATAATGTTCAGCATATTCATCTAACTCATGCTCTAAATTCCTTACACCAAAACCTCTAAGTGTCCCTCTCGGACCACGATCATAACCATGTCTTCCCATGTAGTCTCGGCCCCCATTCGGTTGCCTTACCCTCGAATTTCGCTGCCCTAAATCATCATCAAACTCCTCAAACTTGGGTTGATCATCCTCTCGGGCTGCCCTCATGTCCCCGATGGGTGCTACGTTTCTCCGGGCCGGCATTACTGGTGGTATAATACCCCGGGGAATCCCCAAGGTCCTTACATTTCGAGCACCTCCGTCCCTCAGCTTGTTTTGGTACTAATCCTGCAAACTGATCGGGTCTGACGGTGGAACCGTCACTAGTCCCTTCTCCGGCATATTTTTTATTGCTAGCGGATTTTTCAATTTTCTCCATTCAGATACAAAGCACCCTTACTTCAGTCCAAAGCTCAGCTAAAATAAAGTCGGTCACAACCTTTTCTCCTTCCGTAGCCATGTACCTGCAAAAGAAACTAGAGAATGTGTTAAGGTTAGTTAAAAATACTCTCTCTCACTTTTTGAATGACTCTCGAGTTCACTCAATTTCGGGTAGGATTTTGTACTTGTCCTCAAACTAGCTTCCTCTAATTGATCAAGTTCCTTAATGACCTTTCAAGTTCACAAGTTCAATAGTTTCTCCGGGTTGAGTGAGTATATGTGACTCGATAGGCGGACAACTTTGTAAGTGAGTACAAGAAGCCAAGAATTATCTACGAAAGTTGAAATTATGAGTTTTAGCACGAGGTCCTACAAGCTCAAAGATTAGTAATTACTTAAGTAGGAATTACCTAAGAATTACTAATTAGAATTAAGGTAATTCAAGAAGGAATTTCGAAATAGTAAAGGGAAGGAAATTTTTGAAGCTTTCCCACTTTAGTTTTGAGAAGACCAATCCTCTCTCCTTAGCTCTTAGGATTTTCCCCCCCCCCCCCAAAACCGTCCTTTTCCAACCCAAATTCGCCACTCCTCTCCTTATCCAAATAGAATTTCAACTCCTTGAAACTTCTCCTCTTTGGATTGGGAGTTGTTTCCTTCTTGGACTAGAATAAGGGTTTCATATTCCTCCTCCTTCTCCTCCCAAATTCGGCCTCCCTTACACGTTTTAGGCCCCCTTACACGTTTTTCAAGACTCCCTTCAAGAATAACAAATTAATATTCAAGAACTTCAAGAATTCAAGGGAAATTTGTTACAAATGGTTGTTTATTCAAGAACAACGCAAATTGCTTCAAGACTATAATCTTATTTTCAAGAACTTCAAGATTCCCAAGATTCACGTGGGCTACTTTTAAGAACAACAACTTGGCGTCCAAGAACTTCAAGATTTTCAAGATTAAACGTGTTCTAGCTTCAAGATTTCAACTAGGATATTCAAGAAAGTTTTTTAAACAATAAAAAACTTCAAGATTGGTTTCAAGAACGGTTTTTAACAATCAAGACTTCAAGTTTTTAACCTTAGATGTTTTAGCAACTTCAATCAACAACAATTCTCAATTTTTTCTCTTCTTTTCTTTTTTGTCACTTTTTTTTTTTATATTTTATTTTTATTAATTTTTTTATAATTCAAAAACTAAATTAAAGAATTAGAACCCTAAAACTAAGGCACGAAGAATAGGACTGGGATTGTAAGAACAAACCCTTTCCAAACTCTGATACCAACTGATGCAATATAAACGAAAGTTGCTCTTATACCAACTGATGCAATATTAAATGCGGAAACAAGAAAACAACAGATAAAAGCAAGACGCTCTATGAATTATCAAGACAACAAGTAGGAACTAGTCTACTTACCTTCTTGATGAAATCAAGGAGTACCTATACTATACGAACGACAGTCAAGACAACGATTGTCTTGCAAATTGTTCGATCAAACAAAGAACGAGTTCAATTT
Source organism: Nicotiana obtusifolia (assembly GCA_002018475.1). Taxonomy (NCBI): domain Eukaryota; kingdom Viridiplantae; phylum Streptophyta; class Magnoliopsida; order Solanales; family Solanaceae; genus Nicotiana; species Nicotiana obtusifolia. Next base: position 124,238 of record MCJB01023730.1, read on the forward strand.
TGAATCACACCAAAATTGGACAAGTTAAAAGTCACATGAGATTTGGGAGCAAAGTGCTGCGGGTTTTCTTTTATAAAAATAATGTAAGGTGCTGAAAATAATGAAGTCTTTAGGCTTATATAGATTGAGCCTTTACCAAAATCAACTAGGAAAAGAATAACTAGTTAACCTAAATCAACTAGGAAACAAATAACTAACAAAAAGGCCACAACTTGGAATAGTCACCCAGGACCCCTTAAGTAAGAATCAATGTCTTCTACCGCAGCACAATAAAACAACATAAACACAAATGTACATCTTCAACACAAGATTCGCCCACAGCAAGATTTATGGACACTTTACCCTTCTCCAAGATTAACCGACGCCTTTTCTTATCTTATCCGACATGCTACTCGCTTCTTCCATCATTGCACTATGATAGCATGAATGTAGCTTCTTCCAAGACATGAACGTAGCTTGATCAGGTTGGCTTGCATCACTGTGGTTCTTGTTGGACAAGAGAAATCCATGGCTTGTTGATCTGATGAGTGGTTATGAGTACTTGCGTGTTGCATTCACCGTTGGCAGTGTACGAAGGATTGTTTTAGTTGATATGACGTTCATTACCAGTAACAGGTTTGTTTTTTAGCAGCTATTCTGACAAAAAACTATTGCTACGAGTTTGCGAGTTATGTGGTATATCATGCGATTACATCTTTGGCTTGATACATCTTGTTCAGAATTATATAGTGTGTAGATGCGAGATTCGGGTATAGTAAGGAATTTCGGATGATGGAAATTGAGTTCCAAGGTTTATGGGCTAAAGTTGAAGCAAGAATCTATGGTTATGTTGAGTTGACGGACTTATACGGATTGGGGTGACTGGATCACCCCAGGGTATGTGCACGGTAAGGTTACATAGTGAATTGATGGCTTTGGAGTGACTCTTGGCATGTTCGAGGACGAACGCATGTTTAAGTGGGGGAGAATGTAACGAGCCAACCTGTCGTTTTAAGAATTTGTATTCCGTTCAGCTGTTTAAAGTCTTGAGTAGCTTCATATGATGTATTATGACTTGTGTGAATTGTCGGTTTTGGTTTTCAGGTAATTCGGGATCGATTTGGAAGAATTATTCTCAACTAGGAAGCTTTAAGTTGGAAGAGTTGAAAAAGTTTGACTTTTGTATATTTAAACTCGGATGGAAGTTTTGATGGTTTTGTTAGGTCTGGATGGGGATCTTGGACATAGGCATATTCCCTGATTTGTGTTTGGATGTTCCTAAAAGGTTTCGTCGCTATTTGGCAAAAGTTGGCGATTTAGAGCTTTGGAAGTTCATAGGTTTGACTGGGAGTTGACTTTGATGATATCGGGTTTCGATTGTGGTTCCGGGAATTGGGATAGCTTTGTTATGTCATTTGGGACTTATTTACAAAATTTGAGATCATTCTGGGTTGATTTGATATAGTTCATCACGAGTTTTAGAAATTGATAGTTCAAAAGTTCATAAAGTTTGATTTGAGGTGCAATTCGTGATTTTTGATGTTGTTATGTCTGATTTGAGGCCTCGAGTAGGTCTGTGTTATGTTTTGTAACTCTTTAGCATGTTCGGAAAGGGTCCCGAGTGGCTTGGTTGAGTAGTAGACGTGTTTCAGATCATCTTTCATTCATATGTGATGGTTGGTCTTTGTTGGACCTGGTGTGACCGCACATGTGGAATATTGAGCACAGGTGCAGAGCCGCAAATAGGGTCATGTGGGCGTAGAAGTGAAGTAAGGCTGGAACAAGAATTTCTGCTGAAGCGGAAAGTAGACCGCATTTGCGGTAGCGCTAGAAGCAGAAGTTGTAATCGCAGAAGCTAGGATGTGCGCAAAAGCGCGTTTTGTATTGCACCTGCGCTCACGTAGAAGCGGGGCATGTTGTACAGGTGAGGAAGATCGGATTTTCATAGTTTTCTGCAAAAGCGGAGTTTTGTTGCAAAAACGGCCCTTTTGATTGAAATGAGAAAAAAGTTGAGCAGAAGTTATAAATCGAGGATTTTGTTCTTTTTCATACATTTTAAGTTGGGGAGCTCGGATTTGGGTGATTTTGGAGGCGATTTTCACCACATGGATTGGGGTAAGCATTTTCTACTCGATTTTGATTATATTTCATGAATCTACCTTTGTTTTTGGCATTTGAATAATGATTTCAGAAAAGAAATTGGGGGGGGGGGGGG
>MCJB01023730.1:126451-177091 GCA_002018475.1 Nicotiana obtusifolia
GGGGGGGGGGGGTTTGTCAAAACTTTTCTAAAGTGAATTATTGAGGTTTGAACATCGATTCGAAGTTGGATTTGGGTGAAATTAGTATAGTTGGACTCGTAATTGAATGGATTGCCAGATTTTGTGAGTTTTGTCGGGTTCCGAGGTGCGGGCCCGGGTTTGACGTTTTGGTTGACTTTGAGTAAATGTGTAAAAATTTGACCTTTATCATTTGGGATGGTTTCCTTAGCCAGTTTTGATGTATTTGAGTTGCTTTTGGCTTTTTGAGTCGTTCAGAGGTTACGCATGGGATTGTATTTTTAGAGTATTGTTTGGCTTGCTCGGCATTGGATTTGGCTTGTTTGATGTAAGTAACACTTCTAAACTTAGAATTGATGGTATTTATCCCTGTGAAATGTGTTTTTGGTGTTGCGTTGGGGTGACACACAGGCGAGGTGACAGGAACGTGGCGTGCACCATGGTAAACATGAACCGGGTTGATTTTTGTACTGAGTTGCTCTCCAATCTTGTTTTATTTGTGAAATTCCTATTTGTTAGAGTAATTGAGTTGTGATTCATGTTAGAAATCATGTTTAGGCTATGTGCTTATTCGGTTGAGACCTAATGAGGTTATTTTTATTTTTTTGAGTTATTTATTTTAACTATAATTATATGATCAGTCTGTGTTCATCATTTGCATATCATACCTCAGTCTCTATTTATCATTCTCTTTTACATCATGTGTTATCGCTGTTTGGGCTCTGTGGTATGAGATTGTGAGCCCTTGAGAGTTGAGAGATTGATGATTGAGGTGGGCATGAGAGCTGTGATGTTATTGTTGTCGTGGATCGGGTAGCACGCCGCAGCACGCCATATTGGCTTATTTATTATTGTGGATCGGGCTGCACGTCGCAGCGGGCCTTATAGGCTTTATATTAGCGCTTGGCAGGGTCCGCCCCTCCAGAGTCTAACATACCAGCAATGAGTGTAGGCACAATGATATATATACACGTGCTTTGGTGAGAGGCTTATGAGCTAGCCACCCGTACAGTGCTGAGTGATTCTATGTGTGATGAAGTGAGAAAATGAGACAGACATCTTGAGTATGTTGGGGGTGAGAGTACCTGGGAATATCACCATGAAATAATTCTTTTGACATGCATACTTGGCATGTAGGCATAGAGATGCATTATTCCTCATGCTATACAATGTTGTGACATTCATGATTTGACATGTAGGCATTTGGATGTATATTCTTCATGATAGACGATATATGATAATTAATGACTTGACATGCATTTTGACATGTAGCCAATGAGATATACTTCCTCATTCTATCTGATAATGAAACAATTGATATGTTGTTGAAGTTTGGAAAAAATTATAGTTTTCTGATATACTCATATTTTGGTAATTTCAGTGAAAGATTTGGGTTTTACTGTTATACCTGAAAAGTATGTCTATTTTTTCGTAACTGTGAACGAGCTGAGCATAAAATCTTTTGAGTTATTACTTGCACTCTGATTATATTGTTACGAGTTGTTTTTGGCAATTGGTGTTGGACTTTGACCGTTTTTCGAGCTCATCACTGCTTCCAACCTAAGGTTAGGTTTGTTATTTATTGAGTACATGGGGTCGATTGTATTTACACTATGCTTATGCACTTTGCGTGCAGATTTTGGAGCTGATGTTGCTATGTAAGGCGGGAGCTAGCACTGAAGATGTACCTGCGTTCCGGTTATAGCTGCCTCTTGCTCATGGTAGCTTTAGATTTATAAATCTTTTTATGTATAGTTTGAATAGGTGATGTATTTATTTCATACTAGCTTTGTAAACTCTAAGTCTCAGAAACTCATAATTTGTACTACCAGTCCTTGAGATGTTATATAAAAGTTCAGTTATCTCAATATTTATTTTCTTAATAAATCTCATTTGAAGTGGATTATTGTGAATTGGCTTACCTAGCGGGATGGGTTAGGCGCCATCACGACTTGTTGGATTTTGGGTCGTCACAAGATTCAAACTAACATTTGTTCATGGTAGATTAGGACCTTATTTCGTTTTGTGCAACCTTTAACAGATGTTGTACCTTTTTTCACTAACTTCGTAAATGCAAATCATAGTGGCTCATGACCTGTACTACCAGTCCTTGGGATAGTTGTATTAAATTTTTTTCAGCTTTATTAACAATATTGATGATTTCTCATTATAGTCGTGACCTAAACTACTTGGCTTACGTAGCGGGTTGGGTTAGGTGCCATCACGACTTGGTGGGATTTCGGATCATGACAAGTTCATATCAGAGCTCTAGGTTCAAAGGTTCTACGAGTCATGATCCAGTGTATAATATATTCTTGTGGATCGATATGATGACGTCCATACTTATCTTCGAGAGACTACATGGAATCTAGGAAACTTCCCATCTTTCTTTCCTTATCGTGTGACTTTATTTTAGCTTGGAGCTTATATCTCCAATTTCTTTCTATTCAAGCATATGTGATGTTGAGCACTCGGTGTCAACTGTGCACCATCGGCTTATGATGTCGCGGATGAGGTACGAGATGTATTTTTTGCGTGTTGTGGAGGTAGGCTTGTCTTGAGGACTCGAGGCCATATTCAGACCACATCTTGGGCTCGGTGTTGCATTTGTGTGAGTATGTGCATTTGGACTTATTTGTGAAGTAGTGTGCCTAAGAATAGGATTGATGGATTAGTGAGTTGTGAGATAGCTATATGTTGAGTATTATGTGACTGAGGACTATGCTTAGATGGTTTGGATGTGAAGAGAAAAATTTGCTTGGGCCGAAAAGGACTATGGATGCTTGATTTTTGTCTTAATGTATTGTATAGTCTCGAGTTATGAATGTGTTGAGGGAACATTAAGTTGTTTATTTGTGTTATAAAGTAGATTCTTATGTCTTGTTGACGAGTTCAGACTTGGTAGGATTAAGTAATTGCATTGTGGTTGTGACCATGATAAGGCATAGAGAGATGGTAGTTTGAGGCCAAGTAGGTGGGTTATCTCCTGCGGGATGTATTAAGGCTGTGTGATTTTTATGATGTTTCTGTGAAGAGTTTTCTTTTTACCCAATGGGATTTATGTGCTGCAATTTGAGTTTGGATCACTTGAGGAAGTTCGAACGATTGTCACGAGGAAGACAATGCGCTTGCCAGATGATTTGAGGTGTTTTATGGCTAGTGCTACATGAGCTTATGAAGAATGTAGCTGAATAATAGTGCGAGATCATGAGAGTTATAAAGGAAGAGTGGTTTTGTTATTGGATGATGTGTACTATGGTTTCAAACTAAGTGGGGGAGTCTGCTATCGGCGATCCGATTGTATGGTCATCTGTTATATAAGTTATGGACTGAGTTATACTTGTTGATTAGTTATGATTTGAAGAGGCTAATTTCGAGGATGATGCGGGGAAAGAAATTGCAGGAGGAATGATGTACTATACTTTATGGGCATATGGAATCTTGGAACGATTTAGGTTTGATATTCGTTGTGGTCATGGGTGCAAGGAAAAAGAATCGCTAGGGTGCTTCTTTTAGAGTATTCGGGAGCTAATGAGGCACAAGTTGTTTTATGTGTATTGGCCGTGCATCAGAGATTAGAGTACGTAAATGACTCTCAACAAGGTTCTAATGAGTTCATGATTCATATGTGGTATTTAAGGGTTCGCCGGATTTGCATATGGCTAAGATCTGAGATTTGCATTGGATGGTACTGAGACATTGATGTGCCGGAGAATTTTGGCACATTTGATACTAATTGCTTAGATTTTAGCTTGTTTTAAATGCAATTTCCCTTTGTACTTATGTAATTTTAGTATTTTTGCAGTGTATGAGGCGTAAGGACCTAAGAGCATGGAAAAGAGTTCAAAAAGCCACAAAAAGACAAGAAAAGAGCAAAAAGGAATTGCAAATGTGGATATGCTATCGCAAAACCCACATGCGAGCCGCATATTTCACATCGAGATCGTAGATCAAAACAGATTTCTGGGCAAAGTTCAACGTCAAAAATGCGGTCTCATCTGCGATCCCATAACCTGTTTGCGAGCCGCAGAAGTAACCGCAAACTATATATGAAGTCTACTGAAGGAAGAAAATGCGATGCAAGATGCGGTCGCATTTCAACAATGCGGACCGCAAACCATGAATGCGGTGAAGGCGAAACTAGGGTTACAATCTGCGATGGCCATGTCAAAAATGCGGACCGCATCTCTGTTATGCGACAGAAATGCGATCGCATATTCAACCTGAAAGGACAGTTTTGTCCCGATTTTTGGCCCTCTATAAATAGATTTATTGAGGTTTTGTGGGCTCTCTCTTGTCTGACTTTAAAACTACAATACAAGGCATTAATATTCCTCTCTTTTGGAAGCTTTTGGGTCAAGAATCTTTGACTTTGTAAGCTTTATGGCATTTAATATTCTCTTGCTTTTGTATTTTAGTATGAGTAGCTAACTTTAAATACTAAGGCTGTGGACCCTAAATGGGTGTTATGTTAATGGGTGTTTAACATTGAATATATATATAATGGTTGGTTGATATTTATTTACTTCTCATTCTTCATTTATTGTTGGTGGTTGCAAACATTAACAGGTGCCATTAAATTCTTGCTTTGCTTGGAAAAGTGGGGTAGAATTTAGTAGAAGTAAATACCAAAGACTCAAGGCTTTAAACCTTGTTTAATAAAATCGCTTAGGAATAAGTGGGTTTTATTTGGCATAAATTGATTGTTCTTAATTGCAACTCTTTTATATTTGGAAAAATCATAAAGAGGAAATACTACCTAACTATTGGAAAATCTTGGGTAGTCATTTAGACATCATTTGCATATCAAAAGGACCTTCCATTAGAAATATATCATATTAACACCGGTAGCATTACACCGGTAGCATTACCTAAAACCAAACTCAATTCATACTCTTGTTACCATTAATACATACTCTTGTTACGGTTAACTGGATAGAATTACAACTTTAGTCGAGTAACGCACTAGTCAAGTAACCTTTTCACACCTATTCCCTATGGGATTCAACCCCAACCTTGTTGGGTTATTATATTTGACATCGACCGCCTTACACTATTTATTAAAGTATAATTTGAGCGTATCAAATTTTGGCGCCGTTGCCGGGGAATACGGTTTTGAAATTACTAATTAGTGTGTGCTTTATTGTGCGTCTTATTCTATTCCATCACACTTTGCTTGTTTTGCTTGGTGTTGATAGGAAAAGATGTCCGAATATGGTGAAGACGTGGAGGCAGAAATGGAAGAAAATCCTTTTGCGGAGGAGTACATTGAGGATATAAATGCTATTGTACCTCCGGCCGTTGGCGCTGCAACTTTCAGCGTGGAACACGGTTTAATCCTTATGCTCAAAGTGGAGGGGTTTTTCAGGAATTCCACTGATGATGATCCAACACAACATCTTAGAAACTTCTTGGGTGTGTGTGCAATGCATAAGCAGAACAATGTCTCTAACGATGCCCTAAGGTTGAGATGCTTCAAGTACTCTCTAGCTGGGGATGCAAGGAAATGGCTTCAAAATCTTCCCCCAAACTCCATTCATTCTTGGCCCGAACTTGTCCGAGCCTTCTTGTCTAAATGGTTCCCGCAAAGTAAGAAGTCTGAGCTCCGGGATAAAATCTTCTTTTTCAAGCAAGTACCGGGAGAACATCTATATGAGGCATGGATCGTTTCAAATTATATTTGGTGAGGTCTCCCAACCATGGTTTCCCGGATTCTATTTTGTTGGAGAAATTCTACATGGACTTGGATCCGATGAACTAATCTATAGCCAAGAATGCAGCTGACAGATCTTTCATGGAAAAATCATTCGCAAGGGTGACACAAATACTTGACAAAATGGCAAAGCATAATCAAGCATGGCATTAAGAGAACACCACAGGTGGAATTACATATGGCTCTCCTTCCTTGAGCAACATGATCAAGGAAAATCAAGAGAGAGATCAAGTGATTGCAGGGCTTGCTACAAATGTTAATGTGTTGACAAAGGTGTTCACCGAAAGCCAAACGAAGAAGGTAAATGTGGTTGAGGATGTGCAACCCGTATCAAATGAGGATTTTGAGGAAGCAAATTATGTCAACAACTCTCAAGGAGGGTATCAAAGGCAACAATACCAAGGTCAAGGACCACAAAATCAACGGAGGCCAAACCCGCAAAGGCAAGGCCACCAACAATGGCGAAATGACCAAGGTGGCTCAAACCAAGGAAATTAGAACAACAACAACAACTTCTCAAACCGGAGTTCAAATCCCTATGTTCCCCCAAAGGGTCAATATTCAAATCAAGGTTCCTCAAGCGAGTCTAAGTTGAAAAGTATGCTTGAATGGGTATTGCAAAATCAAGAAAAATCAGACACTTCTATGAGGAACATGACCAAGCTTGTTGGCTCTCATACCGCATCTGTTCAAAAATTGGAGATGCAAATGAGAGACCTCTCTAGGGAGCAAAATCCAAAGCAAAAGGGAACACTCCCTAGTGACACAATTGCGAACCCAAAGGGTAGTGGGAGTGGCCCAACTTCTCATGTCATGGAAATTATTACTAGGAGTGGGAAGGTACTACAAGGAGAGGGTGAACAAGTGGTTGAGGTAGAAGAGTTCGAGAAAGGGGTTGAGGTTGAAGAGCCAAGGGTTGTCGAAATTGAGAAAATTCTGGAAGATGTGCAAGTGTAAGAAGAGAACCGGGAAGTGGTAAAGGAAAAGGCAAAAGAGACCCCAAAAATTCTTCCTCCTATTCCTAGACCTCCTCCTCCTTTTCCTCAAAAACTTGTAAGAAGGGTTGATGATAGCAAACTTGAGAAGTTCTATGACATTCTAAAGCAATTATCAGTAACGATCCCATTATTGGAAGCTTTTCAAGAGATGCTAGGTTTTGCCAAATATTTGAAAGATTTGATCACCAAGAAGAGGACCACCAAGAATGAGGTGGTGAGCATAACTCACCGGGTTAGTTCCATTATTGCCACAATCACCGTTCAAAAGAAAGAAGACCCAAGAGCCTTTACTATGCCATGCACTATCGGGGCGCGTGATTTTGCAAGGGCCCTTTGTGATAATGTGGCTAGCATTATCTTAATGCCGCTTGCCATTTACAAACAAGCGGGATTAGGAATGCCAAGGCCAACAAGTATGAGATTGCAAATGGCCGATCATTCCATCAAGAGACCGGTAGGAATTGTTTATGACGTGATTGTAAAAGTGAGAGAGTTTCATTTACCCGCTGATTTTGTAATCCTTGATTTTGCGGTTGACAAAGAGATCCCTATCATCTTGGGGAGACTATTCCTAGCTACGGGAAGAGCACTCATGGATTCGGAACGAAATGAATTCAAATTCAGTATGAATGATGAAGAGGTCACATTCCAAGCAAGCAAGGGTATGAAACTACCACATGAGTATGAAAGCATTTCGGTGATTGATATTGTTGATGAAGTGGAAGATTCGGTTGAAATGAAAATGGAAGAACAATGCCTCGGTAAAGCATTGGCGGCTATTTTGGTGAACTTTGATGGTGAGGATATGGAGGGATATATGGAATCGGTAAATGCACTGGAGGGGCTTGGTTCTTACACTTATGCTCCGGAAAAGCTCTCTCTCGACTTGGAGAATAGAGCCACACCTCCCGCAAAGCCATCTATTATTGAGCCACCACAACTAGAGCTCAAACCACTTCCTCCGCACTTGAGGTATAAATTTCTTGGCTCAAATGATACTTTACCGGTAATCGTTTCTTCTTTGTTGAATGATGTGCAGGTGGAACGATTGTTGAAAGTCTTGAAAGAGCATAGGCAAGCCATTGGATGGACAATTGCAGACATTCATGGGATTCCCGCAGGAATTTGCGAGCATAAAATCCCATTGGAAAGTGAGACCAAATCGAGTGTGGAACATCAACGACGGTTGAACCCATCAATGCAAGAGGTGGTAAAGAAATAAATCATCAAATGGTTGGATGCCGGGGTAGTCTACCCCATTGCCGATAGTTCTTTGGTGAGCCTGGTGCAATGTGTGCCGAAAAAGGGAGGCATGACCATAATTGAAAATGAGAAAAATGAACGCATCCCAAAAAGAACGGTGACCGGCTGGAGGGTGTGTATGGATTATCGAAAACTCAACAGTGCCACATGCAAGGACCATTTCCCTATGCCTTTTATTGATCAAATGCTTGATCGGCTAGCGGGAAGGTCATTCTATTGTTTCCTTGATGGATATTCCGGCTACAACCAAATCAACATAGCATTGGAGAATCAAGAGAAGACGACATTCACTTGCCCCTATGGAACGTTTGCTTTTAGTCGGATGCCATTTGGTTTATGCAACGCTCCGACTACTTTTCAAAGATGCATGATGTCCATTTTCTCCGACATGATAGAGGATTTTTTAGAAGTCTTCATGGACGACTTCTCGGTGGTAGGTGAGTCTTTTGAGCATTATCTTAACAATCTTAGACAAGTGCTTAAGAGATGTGAAGAGACCAACCTTGTGCTCAATTGGGAGAAATGTCACTTTATGGTGGATGAAGGCATCGTGTTGGGGCATAAAATTTCAAAGCATGGCATAGAGGTTGACCGGGAAAAGATAGAGATTATTTCTAAGCTTCCTCCACCTACTTCCGTTAAGGGTGTTCGAAGTTTCTTAGGGCATGCCGGGTTCTATAGGCGCTTCATCAAGGACTTCTCTAAGATTGCAAATCCTATGTGCAAACTCTTTGAGAAGGATGCCAAATTTGTGTTTGATGAGAAATGCCTCAAAGCCTTTAAGGAGTTGAAGCAAAGGCTCACCACGACACCCATTACTGTCACACCCGACCGGTCTCTTCCTTTCGAGCTCATGTGTGACGCCAATGGTGTAGCCATTGGGGAAATGCTTGGCCAACGTCACAATAAGGTTCTTCACCTGGTCTACTATGCAAGCAAAACACTCAATGGGGCACAAATGAATTACACGGTGATTGAGCAAGAACTTCTTGCCATTGTCTATGCCTTTGAGAAGTTCCGGGCTAATTTGTTGGGATCCAAGGTGATAGTGTACCCAGATCATGCGGCTCTTCACTATCTCATGGCAAAGAAGGATGCAAAGCCTCGGTTGATTCGATGGGTCTTGTTGTTGCAAGAGTTTGAGTTCGAAGTCCAGGATCGCAAGGGAACTCAAAATCAAGTGGCGGATCATTTGTCAAGGGTTGAAGAAGTAGGGAGATCTTGAAATCAGCGATGCATTTTCGGATGAACACATATTGGCACTATCTAGCACTTTTGCTCCTTGGTATGCCGATATTCCTAACTATTTAGTTAGTGACCTTATCGTGGACGGATTGCAATCCTATCAAAAGAAGAAGTTTTTGAGAGACTGCCGGCAATACTACTGGGAGGAGCCATTCTTGTTCCATTTTTGTGCTAACAATATTATCAGAAGGTGTGTTTCGGAAGAAGAGATTATTCCAATTCTAAAGGCATGCCACGACTCACCGGTTGTGGGTCATCATGGAGGAAATCGAACGGCGGCTAAGGTTCTTGAACTTTGTTAGTATTGGCCTTCAATCTATCATGATGCCAATCAAATGGTCAAGGCTTGTGACCAATGTCAGAGACAAGGCTCAATATCCAAGAGGCATGAAATGCCAATGCACTTTGTGATGGAGATAGAGATCTTCGACGTGTGGGGAATTGATTTCATGGGTCCCTTTGTAAGCTCTTGCGGGATGAAATATATTTTGGTGGCTGTGGACTATGTTTCCAAATGGGTTGAAGTGATCGCCTTACCAAACAACGAGGCAAGGAGTGTGACCACATTCTTGAAGAAAAACATCTTCACTCAATTTGGCACTCCTAGAGCCATTCTTAGTGATGGTGGGTCTCATTTCTGTAACAAGGCTTTTAAGGTTCTACTTGAGAAATATGGCGTCAAGCACAAGGTAGCCACACCTTATCATCCGCAATCAAGTGGTCAAGTTGAGGTTTCCAACTGGGAGATCAAGAGCATTTTAGCAAAGACTGTTAATGCAAACAGGACCGATTGGTCAAGGAAGCTAGATGACGCATTGTGGGCGAACCGCACGGCGCACAAGACTCCTATTTGTACTTCTCCTTATCAGTTAGTCTTCGGAAAAGCTTGTCATCTGCCTGTGGAATTGGAGCACAAGGCTATGTGGGCGTTAAAAAGGTTGAACTTGGACTGGGCTGAAGCTGCAAATTTGAGGTTAACACAACTCAATGAAATGGAGGAATTCCGTTTCCATGCTTATGAAAGTGCACCTGTGTACAAAGAAAGGATGAAGTTTGTCCATGACAAGAAGATCTTGAAAAGAGATTTCAAGTCGGGTGACTTGGTATTGCTCTTTAACTCAAGGCTCAAATTGTTTCCGGGCAAGCTCAGATCAAAATGGTCCGGTCCATTTAAAGTGGTCAATGTCTCTCCTTTTGGAGCTGTGGAACTAGCATCGAAAGATGGGCTCCGGACATTCAAAGTAAATGGCCAACGAATAAAACACTACTTGGGCACAGATGGCGAAAAACATTTGGTGGAGCAGCTGGCTCTCCAAGATGGTCCGTGCCCGACCACTGGGTGACTCCAAAGGAACACCAACTTCGTCGTGCCGCGACGTTAAATCAAGCGCTTCATGGGAGGCAACCCATTTGTGGTAACACCTTTTTTGTTCTTTAAATTTTTAATTTTTGATAGATAGATTTACTTGAGCAATTTAAAGTGTGTGAGTGCAGGAGATTCAAAAGATCACAACACTGGGAAGGAATGCATAAAAAAAGGGAAGAAAAACCACTGCGTGAAGTTTGCTGCAAAGATGCGGTCGCATTTTACTATGCGGACCGCATTTTGGTCGCAAACTAAAACAGTAAGTTTGGCTAAAATCGTTGATCAGAATACGACAAGGTGATGCACTTTGCGGATCGCATTTCAATTATGCGATCGCATTGTGCTTCGCATTGTTACCCCTTCAGCAAGTCAAATGAACCCACCGCATAACACTTATGCGGTCGCATAGTGTGTTATGCGGTGACTTTCCCATCGCAAAGTGTTAGGTACGTCGTCGCATTCTCTCATATCTCACTCATTCAAAACAAAACAAAACAAAACAAAACAAAATAAAACAAAAAAAGAAAAAGAAAAAAAAAAGAACAAACAGAGATCGAAAAAAAAAAAGGGGCAAAAACGGCTAGTGATCGAATCGTACAAAGGACGAATACCCATTCATAATCTCCATAGTGCTCGTACTCCTCTTCACTGGTATGTGTCCCTGCCCTAATTTTCCATTTTCAAGTTCACTTCTATCTTTTTTGTGGTCTTGTTTATTTTTGTTCTGCATTTTTGATTGTGTTGTCTGTCGTAGTTGTTTGTACATATCGTGGTCGTTTCTGGGTAGAAAACATATCTGGGGTGCTGGGTAGAGAGAAATAGGACCTCCATTGTTGAGGGATGAATTGAATCGTGAGAACGAAGGCATTTGCGGCCCGCAAAATCAGAATGAGGTCCGCATTTTGGCCGCATAATTAAACCCTAATCTTCTGAGGAAGATGATGAAATGCGGTGACATTTGTGATCAAATAATTAATATGCGGACCGCAATGTCACCGCTTGCTATCTGCGGTTGTTTTGCGATCGCATTTTCCACTTTGCGGTGGAGTTTGCGATCGCATTTTGTTATTTTGTTTTGCGTTGTGTGCAAATCAGTTATGTGATGGTTATGCGGTCCGCATAGTGGTTATGCGATCGCATAACCCATCGCAGACTGAGATCCAGTAGTGCACAATCAAGATTGCGATTTGTGGTCCGCATAGTGGTTATGCGACCGCAAAACCTGTCGCATTTTTTGGTATTTACTTCTACCGACTCCCATAGCGCTTAGTGCACCTCAGGGAGCCCCTTCAACTCTACTCTATGTTTATATGCATTGGGGACAATGCATGCTTTTAGTTGGGGGTGGTAGCCTTGTCTATACTTTTGAAAAATAATATTAATATCTATACTTTTGACAAGCAATTAGCCTTGTCTATACTTTTGTGACATTAGCAACTGTTGTACATATTCATGCCTTTATGTTATAAACAAACTTATGTACTCATGTATATTTTGTTCGTGATTTTGTATATATTAGTGCTTTGTGATTTCCGTACATAAGTTATGTTATCCTTGTGCATATATATATATAAACCAACAAAAACTAGTAGATAGTTGTCCATCTTTAGTAATTAGCAATGAATTCCCCTTCCACAAAAAAAAAAAAAAAAAAAAAAANAAAAAGAGATCAACTGTGTGAACTTGAGGCTCGCTCTGTGACTCTACATCTACCTAGAGTTATGCATGTATATATGATGAAAGCTTTGAGTTGCCAAATGTTGACTCGAGGGCTTTAAACTATGTGAACCAAACAGTTCGTGTGCCATGTGTGTGAGTTCTTTGTGTAGATAATTCTTGTGTTTGCTTCTGCCATCTAGAACTTGCCCGGTTGGTTTTTCGATGCTTATAATAATTACACTTGGTTGGAGGGATGATCTTAGGTATTCTTTTTTTTATTTGCGAAACCTCTCTAGCCTTTCAAGCCTACCATTGCATAAATAATATCACTAGTGCGCTATTCGATCCTTTAACCTTTTCTAACCTTTCCCTTTTGTAAAATAATTTCCTCTTTTGAACCCGTTCTTCCTTGAACATTGAGAATGAGGCTAAAAGTCTAAGTTGGGGGTGTGGTGTCAAAGTGGAAATGGGTAAGGTTGTACATTGAGTGTAGGATCATATACCTCAAAGTGCTCATATGAAATTATTCAAGCTCCAAAACAAAAATGTGTGTATATATATATATATATATATATATATATATATAAAGAAAAAAAAGAAAAAAAGAGAGAAATATGTGTATATATATATATATAATTATGGAGCCTTGAAGAAAATTAGAGAGGCATTTAAGGTGGTTCTATATTGGGAACTAGATGCCAATGTGGCTATGAGGTTTGAAAAGAAACAAAGTGCAAAAAGAAAAGAAAATGTGATTAGTGTTCAAGGAGGGTGTAGTCACTTCTATCTAAATGTTTATCCGACCCTTCCCTAAACCTACATTATAAGCCTAAAAAGTCCTTATAGGATCTCCAACCGAGCGTTCTTAGAATTAAGTGACGAATTAAAATAAGGGCAAGCCTATGGTATGGTATGTTGTAACAGTTGAAACTCTTTTCTGAGAGTGAATGTATTTGTGAATTCGTCCCTTTTTTGTTGTCATTGTAAATATTGTGATTTTGGGACTTCCTTTCTAGTGAGGGCACATGAACTGTGAGGTTGCACAAAAGTTGAGTTTTTGAGTCAAACGCAAGTGCACTTAGCTGAGGGTAGCATTTTGCACGTTGTCTGAGGCTAAAAGTTCACAAGTTGATTATTTTTCCTTGTATATATCGATGGTTCAGGAAGTGTAAAACACTCGAAGATGCATACTTGAAATACTAACAACAAACACCGTCCATGGTCACTATTGTTTCATGTCTTGTATATGGAGTCTAGAATAGGATAGTGTCATCTTAGTTCCTTGAGGACAAGAAGAGTTTAAGTTGGGGGTGTTCATGTGCCGGAGAATTTCGGCACATTTGATACAAATTGCTTAGATTTGAGCTTGTTTTAAATGCAATTTCCCTTTGTACTTATGTAATTTTAGTATTTTTGCAGTGTATGAGGCGTAAGGACCTAAGAGCATGGAAAAGAGTTTAAAAAGCCACAAAAAGACAAGAAAAGAGCAAAAAGGCATCGCAAATGTGGATATGCTATCGCAAAACCCACATGCGAGCCGCATATTTCACACCGAGATCGCAGATCAAAACAAATTTCTGGACAAAGTTCAACATCAAAAATGCGGTCTCCTCTGTGATCCCATAACCTGTTTGCGAGCCGCAAAAGTAATTGCAAACTAAACATGAAGACTACTGAAGGAAGAAAATGCGATGCAAGATGCGGTCGCATTTCTACAATGCGGACCGCAAACCATGAATGCAGTGAAGGCGAAACTAGGGTTACAATTTGCAACGCCATGTCAAAAATGCGGACCGCATCTCTGTTATGCGACAGAAATGCGATCGCATATTCAACCTGAAAGGGCAGTTTTGTCCGATTTTTGTCCCGATTTTTGGCCCTCTATAAATAGATTTATTTGGGTTTTGTGGGCTCTATCTTGTTTGACTTTAAAGCCACAATACAAGGTATTAATATTCCTCTCTTTTGGAAGCTTTTGGGTCAAGAATCTTTGACTTTGTAAGCTTTATGGCATTTAATATTCTCTTGCTTTTGTATTTTAGTATGAGTAGCTAACTTTAAATACTAAGGTTGTGGACCCTAAATGGGTGTTATGTTAATGGGTGTTTAACATTGAATATATATATAATGGTTGGTTGATATTTATTTACTTCTCATTCTTCATTTATTGTTGGTGGTTGCAAACATTAACAAGTGCCATTAAATTCTTGCTTTGCTTGGAAGAGTGGGGTAGAATTTGGTAGAAGTAAATACCAAAGACTCAAGGCTTTAAACCTTATTTAATAAAATCGCTTAGGAATAAGTGGGTTTTATTGGCATAAATTGATTGTTCTTAATTGCAACTCTTTTATATTTGGAAAAATCATAAAGAGGAAATACTACCTAACTATTGGAAAATCTTGGGTAGTCATTTAGACATCATTTGCATATCAAAAGGACCTTCCATTAGAAATATATCATATTAACACCGGTAGCATTACACTTCATTAATGGGGACATAACCTTGGTTTCTTTGATCAAATTATTTACATTCTCAATATTTCAATTAGCCATCACCTAAAACCAAACTCAATTCATACTCTTGTTACCATTAATACATACTCTTGTTACGGTTAACTGGATAGAATTACGACTTTAGTCGAGTAACACACTAGTCAAGTAACCTTTTCACACCTATTCCATGTGAGATTCGACCCCAACCTTGTTGGGTTATTATATTTGACATCGACCGCCTTACACTATTTATTAAAGTGTAATTTGAGCGTATCAGACTAGCAATATTTCTATATCATTATAGATTCTACATTTCAATATTAGAGGTTAAAGAAATAGCTTCAAATTCATAGAAAGTCTCTTCAAAGTGGGCATTTCGGTTACGATACAATTGGGTGCTTAGGAGGGAATACAATGGCTTTTAGTCCTTAAGACGACGTGGTTTCTTGCTAGGATATCTAAGGGGGAGTTGTGATTAAGGACCCTAGTATACCTGCATGGGGAAATGTTAACTTCAAGGTAAGTCAAGAGGAACTCGAAGAATGGGTCAGCTTGGTAAAGGTTTGGATCAGCATAGTAATAGAAGTGACAGGTTCCTTTGGTGTGGTGAAGCTTTATAGGTATTTTGTGGCAATACTCTTGGGCTTGGCAATCGTCATGACTTGGTTGAGTTAGAGAAATTCAGTTCTAATGGCTTGGTTATGTGAAAATGGGTTTCAAAGAGTTCTCGATGGTTTCGACCATGGCTTGAGATGAATGTCTTCTACATGAATGAAAGGTTTGTTGCGTGTCACAATGTTCTCTCCTGAAGTGAGTTAAGCTGAAGGTTATGACTGGTGGAGTGTTTATCCTACTTGTAATTCAGAGTTGATAATGAAAGTCTCGTATTTTTAATATGATGGCATAATAGATACGGTGGATCGTGTAGGATTGAGATAGCATGTACAAGGTTGCGGTTCAGTTTCGAAGGGAAGGTCATGAGTTCTAGACAGCATGGGTAGATTCGGATATTTAGAAGAATGTTGGCAGTATCTGGTATCACCAGAGAAGGGTGTGCATTTCTGAAATCGCATTGTATTTTGACTTGCGGATGCTTGACTAGTATTGTGGTAATTGGGTGGTAGTTGACTGATGAAGTTCAAATTTTGCTACGTGGCACAGAATATTTATGGGAGTATCTCCTGTGAACTGACTGTATATGAGTGACGTGTCAGTCATTTGAGTGATGGAGTTGGGATTAGATATGGGGATTCATGTATTCTTGAGGATTGAATATTATCAAAGGCAGACTATTACTTGATTGCAGATGGTGAAGATAAATTAAGGATTGGATAACTGGTGGTATTTGGTATGGATAGTTACTGGGGATTTTAGGAGGCTATTTACCCGTTTTGGCATTATTAGAAAAGTTTTGGGGCCTATTTGTAGGCCTAATGAAAATATGTATTCTACATCATATCAGGTTTTCTTACTCTTGCGCAACATTAACTGTGGGTATGCCATCGGGCGGAATGGGTGATATTCGTGCCCTGGTTCATTTCATATGGGCTCTCTAATGTTACTGCAGGTTGTGAGACTGCTTGGCTATTAACACGCACAATGTGGTTCTGTTTAGGCTTTGTGGCGATATTTGACCAAGATGGCCATTGGGGTGTTGAGTTGCTTATTGCGCCTTAGTCATGTTTTTCCCTGTCTGTGGTATATTGTGCTATCTGTTTCTCTATAGTTATGGTCATACACTTTGCGTGTTTGTTGTTGATACGCATGTGGTTACTAATTGTGAACGTTATGGCTAGATGGGTATTCCATGTGGAACAATATGTTTGGTTCCTACAACGTGCCAAAGCAGAGTTATGATATGACATGATTCTTCATGCTTACTTCGTGTGCTTTGCTTCTCCCTTGTGAGATGGGTTTATAGCGCTGTGCTTTGTGGTGGTAATTGCTGAACTTGTTAGGTGGTTCTTCTATTTGGTTCTCCTTCGTCTTCGCTTATATTCGAGTTATTGGTTATTGGGTGCGGACTGCATCATATGTGGCTCTAGGTGGCATTGGGTGTGGCATGTTGGTCGAGCTGCTAGTACCGGGTGAGATGATGTTATTGAACCTGGAATTAGAGCAATCGGATTTGGATAAGGTATGCTTGGAGAGGAATGCCATTAAATGGCTTAAAATTTGGCAATAGTTCTTGTCGGGCGAGAGAGATCCACGATTTGTTGATCTGATGAGTGGTTATAACTTTCTGCGCATTTCTTTCATCTTTAGTAATGTACGAAGGTTTGGAACAACATTTTATTTGAACTGAGATTTATTGTCGGTACCGAATTTATTAATGAGCTGCTATTGTGGTCGGAAGCTATTATTATGAGTACATAAGTTATGTGACACATCGTGTGATTATATCTTGGAATATAGATATGGATTGATGCAGTTTGTTTAGACTTATACAGTTTATAGATGCGGGAATCAGGTCTTATAATGAATTCCAGATGTTGGAGATTGGGTTCAAAGGTTTATGGACTAAGGTTGAAGAAAGAATCTCAAGTTAGGTTCTATTAATGAGATTATAGGGTTTGTGGTGACGTGGGATCACCCATGGGTATGGTCATGGTGAGTTATATAGTGATTTGATGGCTTTGGAATGACTCTTGGCATGTTCGAGGACGAACGTATGATAAAGTGGGGGAAAATGTAACGACCTGTTTTGAGCATTACCATTCTATTTGGTGGGTTGAGGACTTGAGTATCTTCATTTGATGTATCATGACTTGCATGTATGGTTGGTTTTGATGTTCGAGAGGTTCGAGATTGGTTTGGAAAAGAAATTTCAATTTTTGGAGGCTAATTGAAAAGTAAACCAAGGGTTGACTTTTGTGAAAACGATCTCGGATTCGCATTTTGATGGTTCCAATAGGTTCGTATGGCGATTTGAGACTTAAGTGTATGTCTAGATTCATATTTGGATGTTTTTAGAGGGTTTTGGCTCTATTTGGTGAAAATTAAAAATTTGAAGGTTTGGAAAGTTCATAGGTTTGACCGGGAGTTGACTTCGATGTTGTTGTCGGATTTTTGTTCCGGGAGTTGGAATAGATTCATTATGTCATTTGGAACTTGTGTAAAAAATTTGAGGTGCTACCGAGTTGGTTAGAAGTGGTTCGACATGAGTTTTGAAAGTTGGAAGTTTGATTAGTTCATTAAGCTTGAATTGAGGTGCGATACGTGATTTTGATGTAATTTTGTGGGAATTGAGGCCTCGAGTAGGTCCATATTACGTGTTTAGACTTGTTGGTATAAGTGGACCGGGTTGTGAGGGCCTCAGGTGTGATTCGGGGTGGTTACGGACCATTTTTGCGATGTTTGGAGCTTCTAGTTTTTGATGCCTCAGATGTTCTTCGCAGTCCCAAAGGTGTTGCTGCGAGCACGTAGTGTATGTTTGAGCTAAATGGTTTTTCCTCTTAGGTGGTTGCGTTCGCGGAGGTTCATTGGCTTGCACACTGCATTTGCGGAGCAGGGTCGTGTTCGTGGTTGAGAGTGAGAGCTGGTGGTTTTCCCTTCGCGTTCACATTGTCAGGGACACGTTAGCGAAGTGGTTAGCATCTGTGGTAATAGCGTTCGCGAGGTAGTGCCGCGAATTTGAAGAGCATTTCTTTGCCAATGTTTATCCTCATGCTTCGTGATCGCAAAGCTGGTCCCGCAATCGCAAAGGGTACTCCTAGAGGACATCTATAAGTTATAATGTTCGAGGGTTTTTGCTCATTTTATCATATTTTAAGATTGGGTGCTCGGATTGAGGTGCTTTTCACCACTTTGATTGGGGTAAGTGTTCTTGACCCAGATTTTATTAATATTCATGATTCAATCCTTGATTTTAGAATTTGACTGATGAATCTACGAGAGAAAATTTAGAGTTTTTTGGCAAAACCTTTTCTAAAGTGAATAAATGGGTTTTGAATTTCGATTTGGAGTCGGATTTAGATGAAACTTGTATGATTGGACTCGTATTCGAATGGGTATTCAGAATGTTATGACTTGGGTCGTGTTCCGTGAAGTGAGCTGGGGTTGACTTTGTGTCATGAAATAAGATCCAACTAGTCATGATGGCACCTAACAAAACTAGCTAGGTAAGCCAAATAACATTCAATATAATTCTAATGAAATAAAAGTGGTCAACAAATGATATAACTGAATTTTAATACAATATCACAAACACTAGTAGTACAAGTCATGATCCACTAAGACTAGATTTACAAAAGTAATATAAAATAAATAAAACATCTATTTGAAATGTGCTTAAACAGAATTCGAATCTAAAACTACCAAGGAAAAGTGGTAGCTATATCCAGAAGGCAGGTACATCTTCGGCGCCAGCTCCCGCCATCCACAGCTTCTCAGCTCCAAAATCTGCATGTGCAGAAGTGTAGACCGACCCCATGTACCCAGCAAGTATTAAAACTAACCTCGGCGAGGTAATAGAAGCAAGAGTTATTAGCCAATCACCTGTACAAGTTCATATATTCCAGCAAGTATAAGACCGAAATATGATCATATCATGAAATCACAGATTAAACCACCGAGGGTGCTCACAATTTTTCTTAACGTATTTTGCTCAGTCAATAATCCAGCATATAAGGAACATATGCAAATAAATCAGGTAAAGAACCAAGGAAATTGCAAGTAAAGATAAAATACAATAACCAAATAACAAACCGTTGCGGCACACAACCTGAACCAAATAGAAATCACATCACGACTCTTAGGCCCACATTAGAATCTTAGTAAGCGAATCAAACCAATAAGCTCTCCCGGAGCTCACAACAACCAGAAACCCATCAGTTTCTCACAATCCGCGTGTACACCATCAAGATGGAACATGAGAGTGATGCAATATTAAACGCGAAAACAATAAAAGAAAAGATAGAAGTAAGACGGTCTATGAATTATCAAGACAACAAGTAGGAACTAGTCTATTTACCTTCTTGATGAAATCAAGGAGTACCTATGCTATACGAACGACCCTCAAGATAACGATGATCTTGTAAATTGTTCGATCAAACAAAGGAACAAGTTCAATTTTGAATCACACCAAAATTGGACAAGTTAATTCACACGATTTTTGGGAGCAATGTGCTGCCGTTTTTTGATTGAAAATAATGTCAAAAAGGTGTCAACATAATGAAGTGATTAGGCTTATATAGGATGAGCCTTTACCTAACTCAAATAGGAAAAGAATAACTAGTAACCTAAATCAACTAGGAAACAACTAATTAACAAAAAGGCCACAATTTGGCTAAGTTTAAGAAATAGTCACGCAGGACTCCAAAACAAGTAAGAATTAATGTCTTCCATAACTATACAATAATACACGCCAAATGCAAACATCATACGCCAAACGCTTGGATCTTCTTCACCATCAAATGTGCATCATGAAGCTCTTTAGCTTGACTTCTCGTGAATGGTCTTGAAGATTTAAACGTATCATGATCAGGTTGACCTGCATCATCCTCCCCTTCTCGGGAAGATTTCGTCCTCGAAATCGAACCTTCTTCATATTTCAAAGCAACACAAAGAATCAAGTCAGTGACATTGAATGTCTTAGAGACAGCATAATCATCAGGCAGATCTATGACATAAGCATTATTATTAATCTTCTGCAACACTTGAAATGGTCCATCTCCCCGTGGAGCTAACTTCCCTTTCCTATGGTTCGGAAATCTTTCCTTTCGGAAGTGCACCCAAACCCAGTCAACTTTCTTTAAGTCCAGCTTTTTTCTTCCTTTATTCTTCTTGACCGCTACCTTTTCATAAGCATCCTCCAAAGTTTTCCTCACCTTAGCATGCAATTCGAGCAACGCAGCTGCCCGGCTTTCTCCGTCAATGGTAATAACTGCATCTCTCAAAGGAACAAGATCAAGTGGTTTCAAAAACTTAGCATCCCTATCACTAATAATAGTTCGAGGCACACCATGCAACTTTAATACATTAGCAATGAACAAAGAAGCAACATGTTGTGCATCATCACAGTTTTTACAAGGAATAAAATGGGCCATCTTAGAAAACCTATCAACAACCACATAAATGCTATCATGACCTCCCCTAGATCACGGCAGCCCCATCACAAAATCCATCGAGATATCTACCTAAGGACTAGTAGGAACGGGTAAGGGAGTATTCAAACCATGATTATTAGACCTAGACTTAGCTCTTTTACACTCAAAACACGCTCCACATATTCTCTCGACATCTCGCCTCATCTTAGGCCAATGGAACTGTTCCCCTAATATAGCTAAAGTCTTGTCTACCCCAAAGTGTCCCATCAAGACCCCACAATGCGCCTCACGCACCAACAACTCTCGCCACGAGGACTCGGGTATACAAACTCTCCCCTTCTTAAAAAGGTACCCATCATGCCACTGATACTTCTCAATCCGCTGCCCACTAGTAATGGCATCATACACACTCTTAAATTTAGGGTCATGCTCATACATAGACTTAATACTCTCAAAACCCATCAACCTAGATGCTAACGTGATAACCAAAGCAAACTTCCTAGATAGTGCGTCAGCTACTACATTCTCCTTTCCCTTCTTGTAATGAATCACGTAAGGGAAACTCTCAATGAACTCTACCCACTTGGCATGTCATTTATTTAGTTTTTCTTGACCCCTAAGATGTTTGAGGGACTCATGATCACTCCTAATTACGAACTCCTTAGGCCATAGGTAATGTTGCAATGAGCTAAAGCTCTCACGAGAGTGTACAACTCTTTGTCGGACGTAGAGTAATTCAAGGCAGCCCCCTTCAACTTCTCACTAAAATAGGCAATAGGCTTCCCATCTTGCATAAGAACACCTCCAATTCCCACCCCCGAGGCGTCACACTCAATTTTAAACACCTTACTAAAATCAGGTAATTGTAACAATGGGGCAGAACTAACCCTACGTTTCAACTCTTGGAAGGCACCCTCTTGCGGCTCCCCCCACACAAAAGGCGTGTCTTTTCTCACCAACTCTGTGAGAGGTGCTGCTATGGTGCTAAAGTCTTTAACAAAGCGTCTGTAAATACTAGTTAGTCCATGGAAACAACTTCTAACATGTGAAACAGTAGTAGGAGTAGGCCAGTCCCTAATAGCTTCTACCTTATATGCATCTACTTCAACACCATTAACACTTACAACAAATCCTAGAAATACAACTTTCTCTACAAAAAAGGCACACTTCTTGTAATTAACATATAACTTTTCAGCTCTTAATACTTCAAACACTTGCCTTAGGTGATCAACATGGTCATCTAAACTTCTACTATAAATCAGGATATCATCAAAGTAGACAACCACAAACTTATTAAGAAACGGTTTAAGCACATGATTCATTAATCGCATGAACGTATTAGGTGCGTTGGAGAGACCAAAAGGCATCACCAACCATTCATATAGACCAAACTTGGTCTTGAATGCAGTTTTCCACTCATCACCCGGTTTCATACGGATTTGGTGGTAACCGGACCTAAGATCAATCTTAGAAAACACACTTGAACCACATAACTCATCTAGCATGTCATCTAACCTAGGGATAGGATGACGATACTTTACCGTTATCTTGTTGATGGCTCGGCAATCAATGCACATTCTCCAGGTGCCATCTTTCTTTGGAACCAAGATCACGGGTACGGCACACGGACTTAGACTCTCTCGAACTAGCACCTTACGCAATAGCTCATCCACTTGTCGTTGCAACTCCTTAGTATTCTGTGGATTGCTTCGATATGTGGGTTTGTTCGGAATTTGTGACCCTGGAATAAAGTCAATTTGGTGTTCTATCCCCCTCAACGGAGGTAGTCCATTCGGCATCTCCTCGGGAAACATGTCCCTGTATTCCTGCAAAACAACACTAACAACACTTGGCAAGGGGTGAACGTTAGTAGAAACTTCATCGTCACACTCGATCAAATCAGCTCCCTTATCTTCCTCAATCTCCTCGTCACTCTCTACCTCGCAAACAGTACAATCATGTTCATGTCTTAAGGTAGAACCATCACTAGTTCCTTCCCCGGTATTCTTCCAAGTAAAAGTAGTTCTTTCAAGGTTCTCCACTCGGATACTAAGTGCCTTTTACTTCAGCCCATAGCTCGGCTAAAGTAATATTGGTCACAACCTTTTCTCCTTTGGTAGCCATGTACCTGCAAAAGAAACAAGACTAAAGAATCTGTTAAGGTTAGTTAAAATGCTCTCTCTCACTTTTTGAATGACTCTCGGGTTCACTCAAATTTTTGGGTAGGATTTCACACTTGTCTTCAAACTGGCTACCTCTAATTGACCAAGTTCCTTAGCAACCTTTTCAAGTTCACAAGATCAATAGTTTTCTTCGGGTTGAGTGAAGTTATGTGACTCGATAGGCGGACAGCTTTTTAAGTGAGCACAAGAAGCCAAGAATTATCTACGAAAGTGGAAATTCTGAGTTTTAGCACGAGGTCCTACAAGCTCAAAGATTAGTAATTACTTAAGTAGGGAAATTACCTAAGAATTACTAATTAGAAGTAGTGAAATTAAGAAGAATTTCGAAATTGAAGAGATAAGGAAATTTTAGAAGCTTCCCCACTTTAGTTTGGAGAAGACCAATCCTTTCTCCTTAGTCCTTAGGATTTTGGATCCCCTCCCCTTTCATTTTCCAACACAAATTAGCCCCTCCTCTCCTTGTCCAAATAAAATTTCAACTCCTTGAAACTTCTCCCTTTTGGATTGGGAGTTGTTTCCTTCTTGGACTAGAATTAGGGTTTCCTATTCCTCCTCTTTCTCCTCCCAAATTCGGCCTCCCTTGCACCTTTTAGGCGCTCTTCCACATTTTTCAACAATACCCTTTCAAGAACAACAAATTAAAGTTCAAGAACTTCAAGAATTCAAGATAATCTTGTTAAGAACGTTTGAGGATTCAAGAACCTCTTCAAGAACAACGTAAAACTCTTCAAGAACTACAATTTTAACTCCAACAACTTCAAGATTTTCAACATTCAATCGTGCACCTTCAAGAATTTCAACTAGAGTTTCAAGATTTCAAGATTTTCGGATTCTATGATCAAGAACTTCAAGAATCGGTTCAAGAACGTTTCTTTAGCAACCAATCTTCAAGACTTCAATCCCTATATGATTTAACAACTCCAATCAACTATAAACTTTCGGTTTTTCTTTTTTTTTTTTGTCGCGTTTTTTTAAATAAAAAACATAATTAAAGATAGAACCTAAACTAAGGCACGAAGAACAGGATTGGGATTATAGAAACAAACCTGTTCCAAGCTCTGATACCAACTGATGCAATATAATTGTTCTAATAGCAACTCATGCAATATAATTGCTCTGATACCAACTGATGCAATATTAAACGCAAAAACAAGAAAAAAAAAAGAAAGGAGCAAGACGCTCTATGAATTATCAAGACAGCAAGTAGGAACTAGTCTACTTACCTTCTTGATGAAATCAAGGAGTACCTATGCTATACGAACGACCCTTAAGATAACGATGATCTTGCGAATTCTTCGATCAAACAAAGAAACAAGTTCAATTTTGAATCACACCAAAATTGGACAAGTTAATTCACACGATTTTGGGAGCAATGTGCTGCCGTTTTTTGATTGAAAATAATGTCGAAAAATGGTATCAAAACAATAAAGTGCTTAGGCTTATATAAAATGAGCCTTTACCTAATTCAACTAGGGAAAGAATAACTAGTAACCTAAATTAACTAGGAAACAACTAATTAACAAAAAGGCCATAATTTGGCTAATTTAAATAATAGTCACGCAGGACTCCAAAACAAGTAAGAATTATAGTATTCCATAACTATACAATATGTTACAACCGGTAAAAGCGTACGTTAGAATAAGTGGTAAGATAGTTCACATATAAGAGCCTTAGAACCCGAAAAATAGTTCAAAAGTTAAGAAAAAAAGTAAAAGGTGTCGCATAGTTGGATATGCGACCGCAAAGCACAAATGCGGACCGCATATCCAGTACCAGGATCGCAAACTGAGACAGAGTTCTGGGCTGAAATTGTGTCAAATATGCGGCCAGTATGCGGACCACATAATGCAAATGCAGACCGCAAATGTGACATCTTCTATCGCAGAATGGGACAGAGATCTGGGCTGAATCCACGTCTGGAATGCGACCAGAATGCGGTCGCATTGTTGGAAATGCGAACCGCAAATCTGGCCCTTCTGTCGCATAATGCAACAGAATTCGGAGGTGAGATTTGCGTCCAGAATGCGAATCGCATGTCATGTTTGCGGTTGAAATACGATCGCAAACCTGAAAAACACCAGACACGTGTGTCACTTATTGACAGACCTATAAAAGGGGTCCAACCCAATTCCTTTTCATTTTCTGAGGCTCAAACACAGAAAGAAGACCCCCACGACGCCTTCCCATAATCCCACACCAACATAATCAATTTCTTCCTCTTCCAAGCCCTAAATTTAAGAAGGAATCAAGAAATTGAAGAACTAAAGAGAAACCCTAGCTGAGTTTCCCCCTTCTACGAACCTATATTGAGGGCAAGACTTAGGATTTGAGGAATCAAAGAGGAAGGCTAGATAAATTCGCATGCAAGGTAAGTTACTACTCCCTTTCATGCAACTTCCCCTTGGGCACTTCGCATGCCTATTAAGACTCATGGGAGGGTGATAGGAACTCAAGAATTCAAGATAATTACTACAAATTGGAATGGCCATGGCTATTATGAGTCATAAATGAGTTGCATGTGTTATCAATATGTTTGATAAGGTTTAGGGGAGGAAGGGTGTGGAGAAGTACCATATGAGTTTAGGAGATTGTGATTAATGGTAATTATGACACTTAGTGAGTAATGGTTGAATTGTTCCTTAATTGTAGACTAAGGAATTGTAGCAATCGCGTAGCTTGAGAACTGGCGCAGTAAACACCAGGTATGTAAGACTATTCTGTTCTTTCTTTTGCACGACTCTCATTGAATACAATGCAATGAACGAGCCCCAAAAGAATACTCTCTTCTTAGAAGTTAGGATTACTTATATTGTATCCCTCTAAGGAAGAATTGCTCTTGTTGTTGTGGTATTAATATTGATGGTATTTCGTGAGTATTATAAGGTTCATGTTAAAGGGACATTCTTAATTACATGTAAAAAAAAGGGGTAATAATCGTATGTCACTAAAAAGGGTCCGGAACATATTTTCATAAATTGAGTATGTAATGCAAATATGTAATCTAATTCTTGTGACCGAGCCTAATGAGGGCCGGGTATGTTGTGACCGAGCCCAATACGGCCGGGTATGTTATGATGATGATGACGAGTCCACAGAGGCATGTGATAATGATGAGCCCACAGAGGCATATGATGATGATGAGCCCACAGAGGCGTACGTAAATGTATGACGAGCCCATAGAGGCGTATGTAATTGTATGAGGTAACGACTATGTAAACGTATACGACACCAATAAATGTATATGAAAATGGAAAGCCCATAGAGGCGTCGATATAAGACAGTGATAATGACAATGAATACTAATATGATGATGTCATAAAGGTTATGTGTATATGCATAAGTTCTACGAATATGTCATGGTTAGCCGCCCTCAGAGGCAATTAATTTATTTCAGGTTATATGTTTCTATCCTGATGCTCATTATTGCTCTTACATTATGTTCCCTGTTTTACATACTCAGTACATTGTCCGTACTGACGTCCTCTATTTGGGGACGCTGCATGTCGTGCTGCAGGTCCTGATAAACTGATAGATGGAGCTCCCCCACCGCAGTAGGCCATCCAGTTCAGCAGATATCAGCAAGGTTCATCCTTCGGACTTGCTACAGTCTTGGTATGCATTTTGTATAGGCGTCTTGGGCATGTCGGGGCCCTGTTCTGACATAATTTGTATAGTGTATGTTCTAGTTGAGGCTCTTTGACAATGTCAGTAGTGCATGGGCAAATGTCAGTGTATGTATAGATAAGTGTTGGGACAACTTATGTACAGTTGAATTGCCTGGTCGGCAAGCGCATGTATGCTGTTATATAACATTGTACAATGGCCGAGTCAACGTGGTATGTTGTTGTTGTGTATGTATGTCTACATCGTGATGCAGTTAATTATGGTCATTGTTGTTATGAATATGGGCATTTACCGGCCATCTAAGTGGCAAAGAAAGTAAGATATCATATATGAAGGGTACGTCGGCATTCTGCGAGCAGGGTCCGGTGCCATGTCGCGGCCCTCCGGTCGGGTCGTGACAGAATTGGTATCAGAGCAGGTTGTGTCCTAGAGATTGTCTATGAGCCGCGTCTAGTAGGGTGTTGATTATGGGTTTGTAGCGCGCCACATTCTATAATCAGGAGGCTACCTGACATTTAGAAATTTTACCTTCTTTCTGAATCTAGATCGTGCATAGAGCTGAGTCGTAAGTGTTCATCTCTAATACTTTCCTTGTTTACCTACAGCGATGCCTTCGGCTAGGAAGCAAGCGAATAGTAGATGGCTCGATACAATTGCCGGAGAGGGGACCAGTCAGGTGCTCCAAGCAAGAGAAGGCCAAAGTGAACCTCAAAGTGAGATGCCTTCTCGGACCTCATCTACTCCTCCCTCCCCAGTCCCCCCCCCTCTGGTAACACAGACCAGAACTTGAGGACTGCAGTACAATTGTTGACCAGCCTGGTAGTTTCCCAGGCTCAGAGGCAGAATACCAGTGCTACTGGAAGATCGGTTAGTGCAAGGGTTCGTGACTTCATCAATTTGGATCCTCCAGTTTTTACCGGGTCTGATCCTAAGGAGGACCCGCAGGATTTCATTGATCAAATACACCGCACACTGCGGGTTATTCATGCCAGCGACACAGAGGCGGTAGAACTGGCTTCTAATCGATTGCGAAATTTAGCAAACTTCTGGTATGACAGTTGGGAGAGGTCCAGGGGTCCGAATGCTCCCCCACCTGTATAGAATGAATTTTCAGAGGGGTTCCTTCGCCATTACTTGCCAGTTGAGGTACGACGAGCTAAAGTTGATAAGTTCTTGAACCATAAATAAGGTAATATGAATGTGCGAGAGTACAGTATGCAGTTTGACTCTCTGGCAAGGTGTGCTCCCCACATGGTGGCCGAGATGAGCGACAGGGTTCACTTATTCGTGAACGGATTGGGACCACATTTAATAAATGAATGGACAACGGCCTCCTTGATAGAGGGTATGGATATCTCCCATATTCAGGCTTATGCCCAGACCATTAAGGATCATAAAAGCCAACAAAGGGCGGACAGGGAGCAGGAGAGGAGCCAGCATAAGAGAACAAGAATTGCAGGGTATTCTGGTGACTCCAGAAGTAGTGTGAGGCCCCATTCTTCGAGGAGTTTGGCACCACCTGTGGCTAGTGCGCCTCGACAGTTTCAGAATTCGCGGGCCTCAGGCTTGCCATAGCACAGGGCTACTGGATACAAATGCCGGAGAGGAAACCAGTCAGGTGCTCCAAGCAAGAGAAGGCCAAAGTTAACCTCAAAGTGAGATGCCTTCTCAGACCTCATCTACTCCTCCCTCCCTAGAGGATATTAGGAGTCGCTCAGCATCCCCAACCCCCTCCTCTGGTAACACAGACCAGGACTTGAGGACTTCATCAATCTGGATACTCTAGTGTTTACCGGGTCTGATCCTAAGGAGAACCCGCAGGCTTTTATTGATCAGATACACCGCACACTGCGGGTTATGCATGCAAGTGATACAGAGGCAGTAGAACTGGCTTCTTATCGGTTACGGGACTTGGCAGTCTTCTGATATGACAGTTGGGAAAGATCCAGGGATCCGAATGCTCCCCCACCTGTGTGGAATGAATTTTCTGAGGCGTTCCTTCACCATTACTTGCCAGTTGAGGTACGACGAGCTAAAGCTGATAAGTTCTTGAACCTTAAACAAGGTAATATGAATGTACGAGAGTACAGTATGCAGTTTGACTCTTTGGCAAGGTATGCTCCTCACATGGTGGCCGAGATGAGCGATAGCGTTCACTTGTTCGTGAACGGATTGGGACCGCATTTAATAAATGAATGCATTACAGCTTCCTTGATAGAGGGCATGGATATCTCCTGTATTCGGGCCTATGCCCAGACCATAGAGGATCGTGAACGCCACCAAAGGGCAGACAGGGAGCAGGATAGGAGCCAGAATAAGAGGACAAGATTTGCGGGGTATTCTGGTGACTCCAGAAGTAGTGTAAGGCCCTATTCTTCAAGGAGTTCGGCACCACCTCTATCTAGTGCCCCTCTACACTTTCAGAGTTTGCGGGCATCAGGCTCGCCATATCACAGGGTTACTAGTCAGACGAGATCCCCAATACCTCATTGTGATCAGTGCGGCAGGACCCACTTTGGACCGTGCCGTCGTGGTTCTGATATATGCTATTCTTGCGGACAGCCCGACCACATGATGCGGGATTGTCCTTACAGAAGGGATGGTGGTATGGCTCAGCAAACTGGATCTGTGGCTGGTTCTTCCTTATCAATTCGACCTCCAGCACGAGGTCCCCAACAGCCAACAGGTCGTGGCAGAGGTAGCAGTACAATACCGAGCTCCAGTGGTGTTCAAAACCGAATATATGCTCTAGCAGGTCGACAATATCTTGAGTCATCTCCGGATGTTGTCACAGGTATATTATCAGTGCTTTCTCAAGATGTATATGCATTGATTGATCCCGGGTCCACGTTACTTATGTTACACCTCTTGTGGCTGGTAATTTTGATATCGCACCTGAATCAATAAGTAAACCCTTTGTGGTATCTACTCCAATAGGAGATTCTGTTATTGCTAGAAGAGTATATAGAGGTTGCACTGTGATGATTTGTAGTCGTCAAACCTCGGCTGATTTAATTGAGTTGGAAATTATTGACTTTGACGTGATAATGGGAATGGATTGGTTGGCATCATGCTATGCTAGTGTTGATTGTCATACGAAGATGGTTAGATTTCAATTTCCTGGAGAACCCGTCCTTGAATGGAAGGGAAACATTGCTACGCCGAAAGGTATGTTTATTTCCTACCTTAAGGCAAGAAATATGATCTCCAAGGGGTATATCTACCATCTTGTTCGTGTTATGGACGTGGAGGCGAAGTCGCCTATTCTACAATCAATCCCGGTGGTCAATGAGTTCCCGGATGTCTTTCCAGATGAACTCCCAGGTCTTCCTCCTGAAAGAGAGATTGAGTTTGGCATCGATGTGTTGCCTGATACTCACCCGATTTCTATCCCTCCATACAGAATGGCCCCAGCAGAATTGAGGGAGTTGAAAGTAGAGTTGAAGGACTTGCTGGATAAAGGCTTCATTAGGCCTAGCACTTCACCTTGGGGTGTGCCAGTCTTGTTGGTACGAAAGAAAGACGGATCGTTACGGATGTGTATCGATTATCGTCAGTTGAATAAGGTCACCATAAAGAACAAATATCCACTTCCAATAATTGATGACCTGTTTGACCAACTCCAGGGAGCCAAATATTTCTCCAAGATTGACCTACGTTCCGGATATTTTCAGTTAAGGGTCAAGGAGAAAGACATTCCAAAAACGGCCTTCCAAACGAGATATGGGCATTTTGAATTCCTAATAATGTTCGGGCTAACAAATGCCCCGACTGCTTTTATGTGGTGGTATTCATTGATGATATCTTGGTTTATTCCCGTTCAGAGGCAGGACATATAGGTCACTTGCGGATAGTATTGCAAACCCTTCGAGATCACAGGCTATATTCAAAGCTCGCCAAATGTGAATTTTTGCTGAACTTGGTGGCATTGTTAGGCCATGTGATATCTGATGAAGGTGTTAGTGTTGATACTCAAAAGATCGACACGGTCAAGAATTGGCCAAGGCCTACTACGCCATCAGAAGTCCGTAACTTCCTGGGACTAGCAGGGTATTATAGGCGGTTTGTAGAAGGATTTTCCTCTATATCTGCACCACTAACTAAGCTGACCCAGAAAGCTACCAAATTCCAATGGTCGGATGTTTGTGAGCAGAGCTTTCAGGAGCTGAAGGATCGATTAACATCCGCTCCAGTTCTTGCTCTTCCCGATGGAACTGAAGGTTATGTGGCATATTGTGATGCCTCCGGCATAGGTTTGGGATGTGTCTTGATGCATCATAGGAAGGTAATTGCTTATGCTTCGAGACAATTGAAGAAACATGAAAAGAACTACCCAACCCACGATTTGGAATTGGCTGCAGTAGTATATAATTTGAAGACATGGCGACACTATCTATATGGTGTTCATGTCGACATTTACACAGACCATAAAAGTCTACAATACATCTTCTTTCAAAAAGAGTTAAATTTGAGGCAACGACGTTGGCTCGAATTGCTGAAGGACTACGACGTTGAGATATTGTATCATCCGGGAAAAGCCAATGTTGTGGCAGACGCCCTCAGTCGTAAGTCAATAAGAAGTTTAGTACACATTGAAGCAGGTAAACGGAGTTTAACTAAAGAGCTTCATCAGCTAGCCAGTATGAGAATCAAATAGTTAGACACCGAGGATGGAAGTGTTGTTATACATAATACGTCCGAATCATCTCTCGTAGCCGAAGTGAAAGCACGGCAATACGAAGATCCCACCTTGTTGCAATTAAGAGAGGGCATTCAACAGGGTAAAATCTCAACTTTTGAGATTGCAGAGGATGGAACACTAAGGTGCCAAGGCCGATTATGTGTGCCTAATGTAGCAGGATTGCGAGAAAAGATTATGAGGAAAATTCATCAATCCCGATATTCCATCCATCCTGGTTCAACAAAGATGTACCATGATGTCAGAGAGCAGTATTGGTGGGATGGCATGAAGAGGCCCATTGCAGAATTTGTAGCCAGTGTCCCAATTGCCAACAGGTAAAGGTAGAACATCAGAAACCGGGTGGACTGCTCCAGAACATGGAGATTCCAACCTGGAAATGGGAGGTGATTAACATGGACTTCATTGTTGGATTACCTCGCTCCAGTCGTAAGTTTGACTCCATCTGAGTGATAGTGGATCGACTTACCAAATGTTCTCATTTTCTGCCAGTTAAGACCACCTACACAGCCGAAGATTATGCAAAGCTGTACATCAAGGAAATTGTTAGACTTCATGGGGTGCCGATGTCCATTATATCGGACAGAGGAGCCCAATTCACAGCTAACTTTTGGAAGTCTTTTCAGAAAGGTTTGGGTACACAAGTAAGTCTCAGCACAGCTTTTCATCCGCAAACTGACGGACAGGCTGAACAAACCATTCAAACACTGGAAGATATGGTAAGAGCATGTGTCTTGGATTTTAAGGGTAGCTGGGATGACCATCTTCCACTTATAGAGTTTGCTTACAATAACAGCTACTATTCCGACATTAAGATGGCCCCATATGAGGCACTGTATGGGAGAAGGTGTAGATCACCAGTTGGGTGGTTCGAAATTTATGAAACTGAATTATATGGGCCAGATCTGATTTATCAAGCAATTGAGAAAGTGAAGGTGATACAGGAACGATTAAAGGCAGCACAAAGCAGGCAAAAGTCCTACTCTGACGTCCGACGTCGTGATCTAGAGTTTGAAGTTGATGATTGGGTATTCCTAAGAGTCTCGCCAATGAAGGGTGTTATGCGCTTCGGAAAGAAAGGTAAATTGAGCCCGAGGTACATCGGTCCGCACAAAATCCTTCGACGAATTGGACATGTTGCCTATGAGTTAGAACTACCATCCGAAATGGAATTTATCCATCCGGTATTCCATGTGTCCATGTTGAGGAAATGTATCGGAGATCCTTCTCGGGTCGTCCCCATCCAAGACATACAGATTGCAGAGGATCTAACATACGAAGAGGTACCAGTGGCTATATTAGACCGACAAATCCGCAAGCTAAGGACAAAGAATGTAGCTTATGTTAAGGTGTTATGGAGGAACGGGAACATGGAAGAAATGACATGGGAAGTAGAAGAAGAGATGAAAGCTAAATATCTGTACCTATTCCACAATGTAAATAATGATGATGCCGAAGAAACACAGAATGCATTAAAAGGAGAAGCGTCCATGTGAGCTAAATAGGAACTTGAGATACTCTTCATTATTACCTTTCATTTAATGCTGCGATTCACTGGCTCCTGTAGATCCCTACATTCAGGGACGAATGTTCCTGGGGGGGGGGGTGGAGAGTGTTACAACCCGTAAAAGCATACGTTAGAATAAGCCGTAAGATAGTTCACATATAAGAGCCTAAGAACCCGGAAAATAGTTCAAAAGTTGAGAAAAAGAGCAAAAGGTGTCGCATAGTTGGATATGCGACCACAAAGCACAAATGCGGACAGGATATCCAGCACCAGGATCGCAAACTGAGACAAACTTCTGGGCTGAAATTGTGTCAAATATGCGCCAGTATGCGGACCGCATAATGCAAATGCGGACCGCATTGTGACATCTTCCATCGCAGAATGGAACAGAGATCCGGCCTGAATCCGCGTCTGAAATGCGACCATAATGCGGTCGCATTGTTGGAAATGCGAACCACAAATCTGGCCCTTCTTCGTCGCATAATGCAACAGAATTCTGGGGTGAGATTTGCGTCCAGAATGCGAACCGCATGTCATGTTTGCGGTTGAAATGCGATCGCAAACCTGAAAATCACCAGACACATGTATCACTTATTGACAGACCTATAAAAAGGGTCCAACCCGATTCCTTTTCATTTTCTGAGGCTCAAACACAGAAAGAAGACCCCCACGACGCCTTCCCATAATCCCACACCAACATAATCAATTTCTTCCTCTTCCAAGCCCTAAATTGAAGAAAGAATCAAGAAATTGAAGAACTAAAGAGAAACCCTAGCTGAGTTTCCCCCTTCTACGAACCTAAATTGAGGGCAAGACTTAGGATTTGAGGAATCAAAGAGGAAGGCTAGATAAATTCGCATGCAAGGTAAGTTACTACTCCCTTTCATGCAACTTCCCCTTGGGCACTCGTGATATGTAGTCGCATGCCTATTAAGACTCATGGGAGGGTGATAGGAACTCAAGAATTCAAGATAATTACTGCAAATTGGAATGGGTCATGGCTATTATGAGTCATAAATGAGTTGCATGTGTTATAACTATGTTTGATAAGGTTTAGGGGAGGAAGGGTGTGGAGAAGTACCATATGAATTTAGGAGATTGTGATTAATGGTAATTATGACTCTTAGTGAGTAATGGTTGAATTGTTCCTTAATTGTAGACTAAGGAATTGTAGCAATCACGTAGCTTGAGAACTGGCGCAGTAAACACCAGGTATGTAAGACTATACCGTTCTTTCTTTTGCACGACTCCCATTGAATACAATGCAATGAACGAGCCCCAAAAGAATACTCTATTCTTAGAAGTTAGGATTACTTATATTGTTTCCCTCTAAGGAAGAATTGCTCTTGTTGTGGTGGTATTAATGTTGATGGTATTTCGTGAGTATCATGAGGTTCATGTTAAAGAGACATTCTTAGTTACATGTAAAAAAAGGGGTAATAATCGTATGTCACTAAAAAGGGTACGGAACATATTTTCATAAATTGAGTATGTAATGCAAATGTGTAATCTAATTCTTGTGACCGAGCCTAATGCGGGCCGGGTATGTTGTGACCGAGCCCAATACGGCCGGGTATGTTATGATGATGATGATGAGCCCGCAGAGGCATGTGATAATGATGAGCCCACAGAGGCATATGATGATGATGAGCCCACAGAGGCGTATGTAAATGTATGACGAGCCCATAGAGGCTTATGTAATTGTATGAGGTAACGACTACGTAAACGTATACGACACCAATAAATGTATATGAAAATTGCAAGCCCACAGAGGCGTCGATATAAGAAGGTGATAATGATAATGAATACTAATATGATGATGTCATAAAGGTTATGTGTATATGCATAAGTTCTACGAATATGTCATGGTTAGCCGCCCTCATAGGCAATTCATTTATTTAAGGTTATATGTTTCTATCTTGATGCTCATTATTGCTCTTACATTATGTTCCATGTTTTACATACTCAGTACATTGTCTGTACTGACGTCCTCTATTTTGGGACGCTGCATGTCGTGCTGCAGGTCCTGATAAACTGATAGACGGAGCTCCCCCACCGCAGTAGGCCATCCAGTTTAGCAGATATCAGCAAGGTTCATCCTTCGAACTTGCTACAGTCTTGGTATGCATTTTGTATAGGCGTCTTGGGCATGTCGAGGCCCTGTTCCGACATAAGTTGTATAGTGTATGTTCTAGTAGGGGCTCTTAGACATTGTCAGTAGTGCATGGGCAAATGTCAGTGTATGAATAGATTAGTGTTGGGACAACTTATGTACAGTTGAATTGCCTGGTCGGCAAGCGCATGAATGCTGTTATATACTTTGTACAATGGCTGAGTCGGCCGTGGTATGTTGTTGTTGCATGTGTATGTCTACGTCATGATGCAGTTAATTATGGTCATTGTTGTTATGAATATGGGCATTCACTGGCCATCTAAGTGGCAAAGAAAGTAAGATATCATATATGAAGGGTACGCCGGCATTCTTCGAGCAGGGTCCGGTGCCATGTCGCGGCCCTCCGATCGAGTCGTCACACAATAATACAACATAAACACAAATGTACATCTTCAATATAGGATTCGTCCATAGTAAGATTTATGGACGCTTGGCTCTTCTCCAAGGCTAACCAATGCCTTTTCTTGTCTTGTTCATAGATGGCATTGATAACACTTGATCAAATTTATTTGCATCAGGCTGCCTGACATTTAGGAATGTTACCTTCTTTCTAAATCTAGATTGTGCATAGAGCTGAGATGCAAGTATTCATTTCTAACATTCGCCTTGTTTTTCCTTCAGCGATGACTTTGACTAGAAAGCAAACAAGTAATAGACGGCTTGATACAGATGCAGGTGAGGGTACCAGTCGGGTGCCCAAGCTAGAGAAGGCCAAAGTGATCCTCAGAGTGAGATGCCTTCTCGGACCTCATCTACTCCTCCTTCCCCAGAGGATATCAGAAGCCACCCAGCATCCCCAGTTCCTTTATCTGGTACTACAGACCAGGATTTGCGAACTGCAGTACAATTGCTAACTAGCTTGGTAGCTTCTCGGACTCAGTGGCAGAACACTGATGCCACTGATGGACCAGTTAGTACGAGAGTTCGAGATTTTATTAATCTTGATCCTCCAGTGTTTACTGGGTCTGATCCCTAGGAGGACCCGCAGACTTTTATTGATCAGATTCATCGCACACTGCGGGTTATGCATGCTAGTGATACGGAAGCATACAACCTGTACCATCTGAATGCTCATCATATACATATACCTCTGTGGGCCTTATCATCATCAATTACATACGCCTCTGAGGGCTTCGTCATCATCATATCATACCCGGCCGTCTTAGGCTCGGTCACAACGTACCCAGCCTTCATAAGGCTCGGTAGGATAAATCATATACATACGTATAGTTGCACATTAGGTGCCATACCCGGCCGACTATAGCGCGGCTCGGAACAACATACCCGGCCATCATAAGGCTCGGTAGGATGAAACATATACAATGCATGCTGGACTCTTATAAATCATACTTTCATGCCGACGTAAGGTCAAAGAAATAACAATACACCAATCCTTCCATAAGAGGGGAATAATATACGCAATCCTAGATTCTATGAATAGAGTATCCTTTTGGGGTTGTTCATTGCATTGCATTCAATAGGAGTCGTGCAAAAGAAAGAAACGGATAGTCTTACATACCTGGTATATACTGCACCAGTTCCTCAAGCTACGCAATTATTACAATTCCTTAGTCTACAAATAGAGAACAATTCACCTGTTACTCTCTAAGCGTTATACCTAAATCTGTATGGTGCTTCTCCACTCCATTCTTCTTCTAAAACTTCACAAACATAGTAGTAAGACATGCAACCCAAAACAATTACAACCCAGTCCATTTTTAGTGATTGACTTCAACCTAGGGCTCACATTATGCATAAAACGAGTTTCCAAGGATTCTTAGGAAAAGAATGCGTGAAAGAGGGTGGTGACTTACCTTGCATATGGAATATCTCAGCCCTTCTCCTTGATCTTTCAGCTTGTTGGTCTTACTCTCAATTAAGGCTTGCAGAAGGAGGAAAATCAGCTAGGGCTTTTCTCCAATTCTTCAATTTCTAGAGTCTTTCTCCAATTTAGAACTTGAAAGGAGAAGAAATTGGTTGAAGTTGCGTGGGACTTGAGAAGGGGGTCGTATGGGGGTTCTGCTGCTTTTTTTAAAAAAAAATATGATTTATTTATTATCAAATATCAGAATATACATCAACGGAGGGGGACATGAACCTTACCTCCCCAAAAAAGTACATGTACCTTGTCTTTGTAAAGGTACCTAAAATGTGATGATTGGTTAGATCTTGTGTGTGTTTGATCCTCCTCATTTGGTGATCAAACGAGTCTAAATATGTCAGACCTAATGTGATGTGATGACTTTCTATCTTATAATATTGATATATTGTTATATGTACAAAAACGATGAGAATTAAGTCTAGGTAGACTATTCTAATTACATGTATTCCTACTCCTATTGAATAAGTGCAAAGTGATTTCCTTGTTCTATTGCCAAAGTCTTTTCCAAAGGCTTGGGATTGTCTGAGAATTGCATCAAGTGTCTTGTGTGAGCATTGATCTCTTTTGTTCTGCCACAGTCGAGAGTACTCTGCAAAAGTGATCAATTTAAGCTGACAGTGACTTTCTCTGTTGAATGTAGTAGCCTGATTTAGGGTGTCCTGCTTCTTATGAATGCTGTTGTAGACTCTCATATTGCTTTTGTTTCTGTTGCCTCTGTGTGCTACTTTTCTTTTATGTGATTGCTGGCTTGATCCCTGGTCTTCTTGCTGCTGCTGTTGGCATTTGTTTCTGTTGTTGCTGCTGTAATGTGTTGCTGTATTTTCTGCTGCTTCTGTGATGTTGGTAGTTGTTGTTTCTGAACCTTTTATTTCTGTTGTTGTTGCTGTAATGGCATTTGTCTCTGTTGTGATCAGTCCTGGAAGTTGTGCAAATGTTGAGTTGTTGTTTCTTCTGCTGCTAATGTTATACTGTTGTTTGCTGGTGTGTGTGTTAATTGTTCTGGAGGCAATGGAATTGCTGAGAATGTTGGGTGCCTGTGTGCCTGTTGCTGCAATTGTACTAAGGTGAGGGCTGTTGATAGCTATTTTTGATGATTGCAAATGAGTGTTGCTGTTGACTGTGATGCTGATAACTGAGTTGCTTGCACTTTTGTGGTCTTTGCTGATGAGGTTGTAGTTGTTGTTCATGTGATTCCTGGCGTCAAGTGGAACTGGTCCAGTATTAATCCAAGGGAAGTAGTCCAGGGTAGTGTACTTGAAAAATAAGATGCTTTTGTGTGAGGAGTTGTTTTTATATGGAAAAGGTGATTGATGCAATTGCATTAGACTGAGCACCGGGGGTGCTAATACCACACAATGCAATTGCGCCAATAACCTTAACCTATGAGAACACTTTCTGGCAATGTTGATGATGCCTTTGTTTGCTGATGTCTCTGTAACTGTTGTGATTGTTGCAATTGTTGTTGCTGCTGGTTCTATTAATGAGTTGCTGCTGTGTTGTTTCCTTGTTTTGCTGCTGGTCAGACCATTTTGAGCTATTGTTTCTGGCATTGCTTGAGTGCTTATGTTCTAAGTTTCTGATTTCATTGTACCTGTCTTTCCTTTTGTTGCTTGCTTTGCAGTTTGTCTGTGACATTGTATATCTGAGTTGTTGATGCTGGCATTGCTGGTACTTCAGTATCATTTCTCTCTTGGCTTTCCCTCGGTTGCACTTCTCTTTTCCTGCTGTCCTCAGGTGAGGTGATTGCAGTATGTTGTTATGTGGGTGCTGTTGACCTTGCTGTGTTATTTGTGTGATTTTTCCGTGTTTCAAATCCTCCAGCTTGCTGGTCCTCTGATGAGTAGCTATTGTATCCCTGTTGTTTGGCTCCTGCTGGTTGTCCAAGTAGTATGTCGGCTGGTTTGGCCAGTCGAACAAAGATGCTGCAGTGAGTGATTAGCTGCTAGGTCCAGTATATTGAACTGTTGGGGCTGGTATTGCTGGGAGCTGCTGAGTGCTACTGGATGCTGAGTTTTTGTTGTGCTGGTTCTGATATTTTGCTGGTATAGCTGACTCCCTTGCTGCAGGGTGATAGGTCCTGCCTTGGCCTGTTTTGTGGAGCTACTGCTACTGCTACTGCTGCTAGATTGTTGTTTCATGCTGTTCCTTGATCCTTTGTAGCTGCTGGTGAAAGAGTTGCTGCTTCTGTTGATTTTGTCCCCCTTGAAGTGTTCAGAAACAGTTGATCCCACATATGAGATTGTTGTTTTTGAGAAGCTTGTAGGTTGGTTATTGATCCTGCTATCTCTTGTCTGGTGTTGTTGATTACATCTGCGGGTTCAGATTGTTGTTGCCTGTTGTGTGCTTTATTGCTTCTGCTTTGTTCCCTCCAAAATCTGTTTTGCAAAACTATGGTGTGAAATAACCTGCACATGAGAAAACAATGATTAGGGGTTAATGTGATCAGTAGTTCACTGGTGCTGCAGCTTATTCTTTATTCCTGATCAATCCAGCATCCTGCACATGAGAAAACAAAGTTAAAGGGGTAATCTGATTAGCATTTTACTGATAAGTCTTTTTCTCCCTTCTTGTTTGCTTTGCAATTCTTTGACAAGGTCCTGTTTTGTAATGAATTGGTGCAATGTGGAGCTTGTCATATTGCCAGTTTCACTCTTATGTAGGGGCATTATGTTTTATCAGCATTCAGGATTTTCCTCCCTATTGAGTCAAGTTGACTGGATTGATGACATTCTATTCTCCCAAAGTCAAGTGCATAATTTGCAAGGTGATCAGCCAATTTGTTTCCCTCCCTATATGTGTGTGAAACTGTTATTCCCTGGGAGTTTTTGAGTTATAAGATTTCTTCTATCTGATCTGCTATGCACCAAGGTGGCTTCCATATGCCATTGATGATATTGTTTAGGAGCATGGAATCAGTTTGTAGCCATATGTTTGAGTAGCATTGAGTGCTGCAAAATCTTAAAGCTTCATTAATGGCTGTTGTTTCTGCTTCTGTGTTTGTTCCCTCTATGCATTCTATGCCGAGTGCATATATTAGGTCCCTTGCTTCATTTCTCACACAAAAACCTATTAAACTTCTTCCTGGGTTTCCTTTTGATGCTCCATCTGCATTGATCTTTACCCATCCTGGCAAAGGGAGTTCCAAGTTGACTGTTTTGTAGCATAGTTTTGGAGCGCAGTGCTCCAGCATGTGTAAGATGTCCTGTCATCTGTGTGGGGCATTAGTACCTGGCTTTCTGGTGTTGACTAGTGCTTGCAGTGTTGTGGAGATTTGGTAGATTACTCTACCTGTTGTGACTGGTTCACCATGCTTGTGGCTATTTCTTCTTTTCCATAGTTCCCATACAATGCATGATGGGAGTGCCTGCATTACTGGTTTCAGTCTGTTGACTGTTTGCATTGTCCAACATCTTGTTATTGCTTGGTGGAAGGTTATGCCCTCTGTTGAAATTCCTGCTCTTTGCAGGAAGTATTTCGAAACCTTGATGGCACTATTTGAAGTGTAGAAAAGGTGGGCCATGCTTTGTTCCTTTTGTTCAGTGCAGCACCAGCATTTTGAGGGCAGTTGATACCCCCATCTTTTCAGGATGTCATCTAGTGGCAGTTTTGCTTTCCAGACTCTCCACATGAAGAAAGCAACTTTGAAGGGGAGTCCCTTTACCCAAATCATCTCATATGCTCTTCTAGTTTCTTCCCTTTTCCTTAGGTATTCCCAAGCAGTTTTGACTGTGAATTGTCCTTATTCATGTAGCATCCAGTATGGAATGTCCAGGATGCCATCCATCCTTGGGGTTTTGATTGAGGTGATTATGTGCTCTACCATTTCCTGGGGCAAGTGTTCTGTTAGTTGCTGCATATTCCAGTTGCCATTCTGTAGGGTGTTATTCACATTTTGGAGTGGTTCATCAATTGGGAAGCTTGATGGTACTAAGAAGTATAGGGCTCCTTGCCTAGTCCAGTTGTCATACCA
This sequence comes from Nicotiana obtusifolia, assembly GCA_002018475.1. Lineage (NCBI taxonomy): Eukaryota > Viridiplantae > Streptophyta > Magnoliopsida > Solanales > Solanaceae > Nicotiana > Nicotiana obtusifolia. The sequence goes on from MCJB01023730.1 coordinate 167,292, forward strand.
GAAGAGTGAAGATCCCATTTTGAGTTTCCAGGCGATTTGGTGTTCAATGATCTCTTTGCATTCTAACATTTTCTTCCAAGCTTGTGATCCTCTTTTCCATGGTACAGTTACTGCATTGTGCTTTTTACAGTATTTTTGTGTCATGAATGCACTCCAAAGGCTGGGCTTGGTTCTGAAATTCCACCACAGTTTGCAGAAGAGTGCCTTGGACATGTCATGAAGGGATCTGAATCCTGCTCTTCCTTCATCATAGGGTAGGCATAGATTGTTCCAGGATGACCAGTGTCTGCTGGTACCTCCTATTGTTCTACTCCAGTAGAATTGAGCAAAGAGCTTATGGATGTTGTTGATTACTTGTTTGGGGGGATTCACTGCTGATAGTAGATGCACTGGCATGCTTTGCAATACATGTTTGATCAAGATAGCTCTACCTCCTATAGAGAGTAGCTTTCCTTTCCATGATTGTAGTCTGTCTTGTATCTTTTTCACTATGTCTTGATAGTAAATGATTCTTTTCCTTGAGTAGAAGATGGGGCAGCCCAGATAGGTGAAAGGGAAGTTTTGTTTCTCTATTCTTGTGATTCTTTCTGTTCTTGTTACTGCCTCTGGGGCTGCTGAGTGATGCATGTAGATAACAGACTTGTTCCTGTTTATTAGCTGACTTGAGGCTACTTCGTATGCATTCAGTGTTTCTATGAGCATATGTAATGAGAGAGCATCTGATGATGACAAATGATCATATCATCTGCATATGATAGATGATTGATCCTTGGGCTTCTTCTACGCATTCCAAAGCTTTTAAAACAGGGGTTATGGTGGAGTGCATTTAACCCCTTTGAGAGTGCTTCTGCAGCAATGATGAAATAGTGTGGGTGATAGGGGGTCTCCTTGTTTGACACCCCTTGTTGATTTGAAAAAGCCATGTGGTTGTCCATTGATAAGGATTGAGTACCAATTGTTGCCCACAATGTCGAAGATCATGCCAATGAAGGTTTCATTGAAGCCCATTTTCCCGAGAACTTTGCTTATGTATAGCCAAAATATTCTGTCAAAGGCCTTGGTCATATCCAGCTAGATAACCACATTTGGACCTGCTTTTATTCTTTTCCCAATGTCAGTGATGATTTCTTGTGCCAGGAGGACATTTTCTACTATTGTTCTGCCTTTCACGAATCCTGCTTGTTCATGGGAGATTAGAGATGGGAGGATGACCAACATCCTTTCATGTATGATTCTTGAGAAGATCTTAATTATGAAGTTATTGAGGCTTATTGGTCGCAAATCAGAGAATGTTTCTATCGCCTTCTTCTTTGGTATGAGGACCAGGTTTGTGTGTGTTATGCTCTTGGGCAGTTGTCTTCCTGAGAAGAAAGCTGTGACCATATTTTGTATGTCTTTTCATATGATTTCCCAGCAGGATTGATAGGAAGTGCCTGTGAATCCATCAGGGCCTCCTGCACTGTCTTTGTTCAAGCTGAAGACAGCTTGCTTGATTTCTTCCTTTGTTGGAAGCTTGGCCAGCTTTGCATTCTGTTGTGAGTGTATCACTTGCTGGATGTTTTCCAAGATTCTGAAGTCTGTGGGAGTGATTCTCTCAGTGAACTGATCCTTGTAGTAAGTAATGGCTTCCTCAACAATCTGTTCCTACTCTTCAAACCAGATGCCAGCATTGTTTTGTATTCTTTTCAACTGTAACCTTTTCCTTCTACCATTAACTTAAGCATGGAAGAATTTTGTGTTCCTGTCCCCATCTTTAAACCAGTTCATTCCTGCTTTCTGTTTCCATAATTGTTCTTCTATAGCTAGATGCTTGATCATTTGTGATTGTACCTTTTGTAGTCTTTCTCTGTTTTGCGCAGTAGGTCTCTCTTCAAACTATTTTTCATGAACTAGAACTACTTCCTCCATGCTTGCTATATTCTGAAAAATATCTCCAAAAGTAGCCTTGCTCCAAAGGGATAGAGCTTTCTTTAGTTTTTTTAGCTTATAGCTGAAAATGATGAAAGGATCTCCATGGAAATCAGCTTGCCAATTTTCCTTTACTACTGCTTCAAATGTATCTTGCTTGATCCAGAAGTTAAGGAATTTGAAAGGCTTTTTGATTGTTTTTGGCTTTTGGTCGAATTGTAGTAGCAGTGGACTGTGATCTGACCCTATCTTAGGGAGATGTGTGACTTCTATTGTTTGGAAGGTTTGCTGTAGCATTTGGTTTGCTAAACATTTGTCTAGCCTTTTGAAGATGCAATCCTCATCTGCTCTCCCATTCCACCAAGTGAAGATACTTCTTCTGAATCCCAAGTATGTTAGATAGCTGATGTTAATGCAATGATTAAAGTCATCCACTTCATTGAAAGGGACAAGGAGACCTCCATATTTCTCTTCCTAATCACATATGACATTGAAATCTCCTCCCACTATCCAAGGACTTGTGATTACTTGGGACAGGTCAAAGATTGAATCCCATAACTCTATTCTTTCTGCTTGAGTGCATTTGGCATATACACGAGTGAGGATTATTTCCATCTTTGTCTCTAAGTGAATGAGATTCAGAGTGAGTTGTTGAATTGTGTTTGAAAGCACTGTGACATCATAAGTATTATGCAGAAAAACCAATATTTTGTTGGACACATTTGCTATTGCTTGTGGCATGCCAATTCTTCTCCTGTATTGATCCAATTTCCTAATTTGCTGCTTTGGTTCCATGAGGCCAATGAACTCAAAATGATGCTTGTTATGTAGTGTGATCAATCTTTCAAAAGCTTGCATGGTGTTGACTGATCTTATGTTCCATATGAGGGCATTCATTGTCTTGTGTTGAGGTATGTCAATGCTCTTTTAGGTTTGTGCTTTGTTGTTGAATAGCTGCTGTTGCCTTTGGATTGCTTTCTCTGTGGGTTCCCTAGACCAGTTAATTTATTTGTTTGAACTGGTGATAGGTCTCCCTGCCTTGCTATGTTTTTTAGGTTCTGTGAGCTGTTCTCATCATCAATGTCCTTCCCTGTTGTTTCTTTTCCTTCTTTTTTGGCTGCTATTGTTGTTGTCAGATTTCTGGGCCTGATGATAGCCTGTAGTTGAGCTCTTATTATTCCTTTCCTGATGAGTGGATCCTGATCAAATGATCCTCTCTTTATTGTGGGAAAGGGAGTTCCTTGATCTCGGCTTGTCTCCTTTTGTGGCTTCTTTACAGTGATGATATCAATGTGTTCTTCTTCACTTTGCATTTTTTCTGGGATTTCACCTTCCTCTGAGCATTCCTCTGATTGATCTGCCTATAATTTCCCTGGAATCTGCTCTGCTTGTTTGACTGCATTTGCTTTTGTTTGCTCTGCAAATATTGTTCTGTTCTGATCATTTGTTTTCTTTGTGCCAACTTGATATGGATTGTTTGTAAGCTTAGGTTCATTGTAAAAACTCTTCATAACCCATTGTGTGGTCGATTCCTTTGTTCCTTTTGTCTCACTGCTCATGTTTGTTTTTGCTTCCTCTGCTGCTTTCTTGTTGATCATTGTTTGTGGAGTGCTTTCCTGATGTCTACTGACCTTCATCTTTGCTGGTTGATTGCCAACTTGGATATCAATTTCTTCCAGTGCTTCTATTTGATAGCTGAAGTTATGAAAATGAGCTTCCTGCGTGAATGGTAGGTCTTCTGGTTGGTTTACCATTTCTTCTGTCAGATTCTTTGGCTGGACTTTATTGCTTGTTGTTCCTGCATTGGCTTGCCTGCCTGATTTAGGATTCAGTTTTGTGATTCTTTGTTCCCCTGCTGCTGTCAAAGCTATGTTTCCATCTGTTGCTAAGTTACTGCAGTGTGTTGCTGATATGTCAATGCAGTTTACCAGATTTCTGGACTTGCCAATTATTGGTGACTTCACTCGACTGTCTTTGCTGTTGATTGCTTTAGCCCTCAAGAGATTGTTTGAGTCTGAAATCTCTCTGTTGCTATTTGTCCCTGCACTGTTGAGTTTGTTTATGCTATGATTCAAAGTTGAGCTTTCTTTTCCTTGATTCTCATTCCTTAAGTGCTTGACGGAGTTTGCTAGTGCTGATGCTATTTTTCCTGTGTCAACTGTCTTTGTTTTGCCGATGCTAGTGTCTGAGATCACTGTGTTTGACTGGCTGCCTTGACTGTTGACGCTCCCATTGCTCAGGTAATTCAGTTTGGGATTTCTTTCCATGATCATATGTTCATTGCTGCCTGATGGTATGTCTGTGTTAGGCATTGTGCCTGCAGTTTCTTGTGCTTCAGCATTATGAGTGTCTGCAGCATTGACATTGCTCCCTACTATTATTACTTTGCTAGGTAATGTATCCTCAGATTCAGAAACTTCATCAGTACTGGTGCTTCCAGTGTTCATTTTGCTGCTTGTTAGGGTCTTCATTTCTGTGTTGCTGCTCAGTTGATTGCAGGGGTGGATACCAAGTGAATGAGGTGTTTTAGATGCAGAGTGACTGGTTCCATCAACTTGGTTACCTGTTTGCTTATCCACCAATTCTGTTGGATTTCATTGATATCTTTTGCTGCATGAGCCTTCATTTCTTATGTGACTGCCTGCATTCTTTGATATATCTTGTGTATGTTTGTTTACCACAGTGTCTGGGCTCATTGTGCTTGACTGACTGCCTTGTTTGCTGATGTTTTCAGTGTTCAAGTGATTCAGATTGAAATTCCTTGCCCTGACCATTTGTTCATTGCTTCCTACTATTATGTCTGTGTTAGGTTCTGTGGCTTCAGCTTCATATATTTCAGCAGTGTGCTTGTTTACAGCATTGACCTTGTCCTGATCTAATGCATTGAATTTGTTTGCGACAAGTACCTGATGAGAATTCTTTTCAACTGATTCTTTTTGTTTTCCTTGTTTATGCATTATATTGTCCTTGACTTCTTTCCATTGAGGGCCATTATTGCCTACTACTTTGCCACTTGACAAAATCAGCATTGGATGTTCCTTTACTGCGAAATCCTTGCCCTTTGATTTTCTTTACTCTGTTGGCCTTTGTTCTTCATCAGTGTCTGTGTCAAGAATTTTCGGATGTAGTTTCCAACACTCAATCATTTCATGCCCTTGGATCTTACATTGCTTACAGTATTTTGGGAGGTAGTCATACTGTATTTTGATCCATTTGGTTCTGATTTCCCCTGTTGCTTCATTCTCTATGTCTAACCTAACCTTTTGGGGCAATTCTGCTAGCAAATCAACTAAGACCTTTACTCTTGCACAGCTTGGCCTTGTCTTGTTTATTGTTGCTGCATCTAAGTGCAGTGGTTTGCCAACAGCAGAGGCAAGTGAAAATAGACACTCCTTTACATAATAGGTGGGGAGCAGGTGTGGGAAGGAAATCCATGCCATTGCCATTGACGTCTCTTCTCCAAACTTGAATTTAGTATCATAGATGAACTACCTCATCTGATACTCGAAACCATCTTTGGCTTTGAGGTAATATGTGCTTTTTGAAGTGATTCTTATGAAATCCTCCCGCAAAGTTAGTCTGATGAGCACGTGTTTATATCTTAAAAAGCCAATATTACACTAACCTCTGATTCCACACTGGATTGGTATGATTTTCCTGAGTTCTTGCAAGTCCGGCCAACCGTATGAGAACTTACCCAGTACTGCAAATTGTAGACCTTATATGGTGTTCATACGGGATACTTCAGCTTCAGTGTATTTGATAATCGGTTGTCCAAGCATGTATGTTGCCTTTTTTATCAGAATCGGTTGAATTCTTCTGTTAGGGTTCAAAACTTCATTGTTGTTTAGAATTGCTGGTTTAAGAATTTGAGAATAATCTAGGGGTTTGGGTGTGGGTGAAATAGTGTTTGGTGCTATTGGAGTGGTCTGTGGTGGCTGGCCAGTCGGAGTTTCGCCGGCCGGCAACGCCATTGTGTGCGTTCGAGCTTCGTCTGTATCGATTTAGTTGTTCTCTCTCTATCGCAGTCGCCAGACATTCTCTCGTTTTGTTCTGCTGGTTTGGATTTCAGAAAAATGAAGAAAGAACTGGTCTAGGCCCCTTTTATAGGTCTGTCAATAAATGAAACACATGTCTGACATTTTCAGGTTTGCGGTAGCATTCTCGTCGCATAATCAACATGCGGTTCGCATTCTGGACGCGAACTGTGGCCCAGAAATCTGTTACACTCTGCGACACAGAAGGTTAGATTTGCGGTTCGCATTTTCAACAATGCGACCGCATTCTGGCCGCATTCCTGACGTTGATTTCAGCCCAAAACTCTGTTCCAGTCTGCGATACCTTATGCTCAAAATGCGGTTCGCATACCAAAAATGCGATTGCATAGTCGACCGCATTTCTGACATTAATCTTAGCCCAAGACTCTGCGTTGGTTTGCGACCTCAGCATGTAAAAATGCGGCTCGCATGTGGGTTATGCGATAGCATTCCATACTTTGCGACACCTGTTGTCCTTTTTCTTGTCTTTTTAACTCTTTTCCGGTTCTTAGGCTCTTATATGTAAACTATCTTACGGCGTAATCTAACATACGAAATTACAGGTTAGAACATTCTCCCCCCCTTAAGAACATTCGTCCTCGAATGTAAAGTGTACGGGGATTTAACTCAACATATAGCCTTATAAGAGTATGCAATTTCTAGACATGTACATGGTCTGCATATCATTATTTGTATTAAGAAAGAGTATTTCAAGTCATTACTTACCTCATAGGGCTGCTTAACTTTCTGATGCTTCCTGTGTTCCCTTAGCATCTTCGTTATCTTTATTTTGGAACAACTAAGGATATTTGGACTACATTTCCTCTTCTGCTTCCCATGTCATTTCTTCCACGTTCCTGTTACTCCATAATACCTTAACGGAAGCTACATCTTTTGTTCTTAGCTTAAGCACTTGTCGATCTAATATAGCCACCGGTACCTCTTCATATGATAGGTCCTCGGTAATCTGTACGTCCTGGATAGGGACGATTCGAGAAGGGTCTCCGATACATTTCCTCAACATGGATACATGGAATACCGGATGGACAAATTCCAATTCGGATGGCAACTCTAGCTCATAAGCAACATGTCAAATTCGTCGAAGGATTTTGTACGGACCGATATAACTTGGACTTAGTTTACCTTTTTTCCCGAAGCGCATGACACCCTTCATTGGTGAGACTCTCAGGAAAACCCAATCACCAGCTTCAAACTCTAGATCACAATGTCGGACATCATAATAGGACTTTTGCCTGCTTTTTGCCGTTTTCAATCGTTCCTGTATCACCTTTACCTTTTGACGGCTTGGTGTATCAAATCTGGCCCATATAACTCAGTTTCACCAACTTCAAACAATCCAACTGGTGATCTACATCTCCTCCCGTATAGTGCTTCGTATGGGGCCATCTTAATACTGGAGTGGTAGCTATTATTGTAGGCAAATTCTATGAGTGGGAGATGGTCATCCCAATCCCCTTTGAAATCTAAGACACATGCCCATAGCATATCTTCAAGTGTCCGAATAGTACGTTCAGCTTGTCCGTCAGTTTGCGGATGAAAAGCTGTGCTGAGATTCACCTGTGTGCCCAAACCTTTCTGAAAAGACTTCCAAAAGTTAGCTGTGAATTGAGCCCCTCGGTCTGATATAATAGACACTGGCACACCATGAAGTCTAACAATTTCCTTGATATACAGCTTTGCATAGTCTTCAGCTGTGTAAGTTGTCTTAACTGGCAGGAAATGGGCACATTTGGTAAGCCGATCCACTATCACCCAGATGGAGTAAAACTTACGATAAGAGCGAGGTAATCCAACAATGAAGTCCATGTTAATCACCTCCTATTTCCATGTTGGAATTTCTATATTCTGAAGTAATCCGCCAGGTTTTTGATGTTCTACTTTTACCTGTTGGCATTTTGGACACTGGGCCACAAATTCTGCAATAGACTTCTTCATGTTGTCCCACCAATATTGTTCTTTGACATCATGGTACATCTTTGTCGAACCAAGATGGATGGATTATTGGGATTGATGAACTTCCCTCATAATCTTCTCTCGCAACCCTGCCACATTAGGCACACATAACCAGCCTTGGCATCTCAGTGTTGCATCCCCTGCGATCTCGAAAGCTAAAATTTTACCCTGCTGAATGCCCTCTTTCAATCGTAACAAGGTGGGATCTTCATATTGCCGTACGTTCACCTCAGTTACCAGAGATGATTCGGATGTATTATGTACAGTAACACCTTTGTCCTCAGAGTCTAATAATCTGAGTCTCTTATTGGCTAGCTGATGAAGTTCTTTAGTTAAACCCCATTTACCCGCTTCAACATGCACTAAGCTTTCCATTGATTTACGACTGAGGGCATCTGCTACAACATTGGCTTTACCGGGATGATACAATATTTCGACGTCGTAGTCTTTCAGTAATTCGAGCCAACGTCTTTGTCTCAAATTTAACTCTTTCTGACTAAAGATGTATTGCAAACTTTTGTGATCTGTGTAGATATCAACATGGACACCGTACAGATAGTGTCGCCATATCTTCAAAGCATATATTACTGCAGCCAATTCTAAATCATGGGTCGGATAATTCTTTTCATGCTTCTTCAATTGTCTCAAAGCATAAGCAATTACCTTCCCATGCTGCATCAATACACATCCCAAACCTATGCTGGAGGCATCACAATACACCACATAACCTTCAGTTCCTTCGGGAAGAGTAAGAACTGGAGCGGATGTTAATCGATCTTTCAGTTCCTGAAAGCTCCGCTCACAAACATCCGACCATTGGAATTTGGTAGCTTTCTGGGTCAGCTTAGTTAATGGTGCCGATATAGAAGAAAATCCTTCTACAAACCGCCTGTAGTATCCTGCTAACCCCAAGAAGCTACGGACTTCTGATGGCGTAGTAGGTCTTGGCCAATTCTCGACTGCATCTTCTTTTGAGTATCAACACTAATACCCTCATCCGATATCACATGGCCTAAGAAGGCTACTGAGTTCAGCCAAAATTCACATTTGGAGAGCTTTGCATATAACTTGTGACCCTGAAAGGTCTGCAATACTATCCGCAAGTGGCCCATACGTTCTGCCTCTAAACGCGAATACACTAGAATATCATCAATGAATGAATACAACCACGAACACATCAAGATAGGGCCTGAATACAGTATTCATGAGGTCCATAAAAGCTACCGGGGCATTTGTTAGCCCAAACGACATTAGTAAGAACTCAAAATGCCCATATCTGGTCCTGAAGGCTGTTTTTGGAATATCCTTCTCCTTGACTCTCAACTGAAAATACCCTGAACGTAGGTCAATCTTGGAAAAACACTTTGCTCCCTAAAGTTGTCAAACAGGTCGTCAATCCTTGGAAGTGGATATTTATTCTTTATAGTAACTTTATTCAACTGTCGATAATCAATGCACATCCTCAACGACCCGTCTTTCTTTCGTACGAACAAGACTGGCGCACCCTAAGGTGAAGTGCTAGGCCTAATGAAGCCTTTATCCAGCAAGTCCTTCAACTGTACTTTCAACTCTCGCAGTTCTACTGGGGCTATTATGTATGGAGGAATAGAGATCGGGTGAGCATCGGGCAATACATCAATGCCAAACTCAATCTGCCTTTCAGGAGGAAGACCTGGGAGTTCATCTGGGAAAACATTTGGAAATTTATTGACTACCGGGATTGATTGTAAGGAAGGTGACTTTGTCTCCGCGTCCATAAAGCGAACGAGATGGTAGATATACCCCTTGGAGATCATCTTTCTTGCCTTAAGGTAGGATATAAACCTACCTTTTGGCGTAGCAATGTTCCCCTTCCATTCAAGGATGGGTTCACCAGGAAAT